>JAACYO010018158.1:0-10306 GCA_011074415.1 Stictonetta naevosa | reverse complement strand
GTATATACATACATATACATATATATATGTATAGTAACTTCCATTTCTTGTTGTCAAATCCTGAGTACCAAAATATGTAGATAGCTGGTCTCTTCTGAAAGGGTTCCCCTTAACTCTATTTGTGTAACTTCAGATGAAAGATCCATGGTTTTTATGGAAGATGTAATAAGTTGATGGCACTTGGGATATTATTCCTGTCACTCTTAAGGTAGAAAGCACAGTGTTAGTGATTTACTGTGTCATACAGGAACATTGCTGAGGTTTCTTGCTTCTGTTGGGGAGCTTGGCAGCAGTGACATAATTGGCTGACCCTTTGAAGTAAAGGGACTGAATTAAAAGTGCAGATGATACAGTGAAAACTTTGCCATATATTATCCTATACCTAACACACACTGATTTTTTGAATTGATAAGAAGGAATACAAATAAAAGGCTCCCAAGAAAATGAAGATCAGGTGCCATGAGTGTGGAATTTAATATATAATTTAAACAAGTTCTGATCATGTATTATGTACAGGTAGCACAATGCCATAAGATCTTAAGGTTTGTTTCTAAATTGTTCCCTAGATATATTTGACAAACCTACTTCAGAAGACATGAAAACAAGTTTGAGCATTAGAGCACTGGCTACATCATGTGTGACACTACAAGGGGAGGGACAGGTGCTAGGTTTAGATAGGCCTTTTAGGCCAAAATAATATGGGATTAATCTTACTGTAGGACACAAGAAAAAATAAATCAATGGAGCATCTCAGATGCCTAATACAGGCTGAGATGCACGACCCTTTGGAGTTGCTAGTTTTGCCTTTAACCCAAAAGTTACATTAGGACTGTCTTAAAATTTAAATGCAAGTCAGAATTAGTCTGCAGGAATCTTAATATTAATGTCTCAAAGCTTATGGAATGAACAAAATATTTATGATGTAACTGATCACGTTCACTTTTAGATTTCTACAGTGGAAGTCTACCTCAGAACTAGTCATGTAGGCTCCATTATAGTCTAGGAGAATGAACACTTATTTTTCTGATATATCCTACACATTTTCTTAAGAACAAGATGAATTGTGACCTTGTCTGGCTGGAGTGCCAAGACAAAAAGATATGTGGCAACATGTGGCAACCTCACTAACGTCTACATTCAGTCAGATGAACCCTAGCCTTAATGACCACATGGAAGCTAACACACTGTCTAAAAGCTATTTGGAAGTGTCCACATTATCTGAATTTTCTTGATCAAATAAAAGTAGGCTAGTGCCTAGATTTCCAAACTCTTAACCAAGTGACAGCTGGCTCCCTCAGGAAGGATGCTAAAATTTGACTGAAGATGGAGAATGAAAACCATCACTTTTCAGTAGGAGGCCTCTCTAGGTCATTTGTAAGGCAAGCTGAAATAATTTTCTTGAACACAGATTGCAGAAAAAGATTCCAGTCTTCAAAGATCATTTTTGTTGTTGTTGTTGTTGGAAACATACATTTTTATTGTGAGTAGCTACTGCTGAGTGACAAGGGGAAATTCATATTGAAATATGTAAAACATGTTTTGTATTGATTGATTTTCAAGACCACTGAGTAGACTGCACAATTAGATTGACGTTAACAGATTCATTCCATTTCTATGATTCTGTCCAAGCTTTTCAAGCTGTTGTATAAAACACACACACACACACACACAAAAAAAAAAAAAAAGCGCTGAGCCTCCAAAATACCCCAAACTAATAGAAATAACATTAGGCATAACACTAATGAAATGAAACATTAAACATGAATTTAAGTAAATACTAATAAAATAAAAATAAAACCGATTATGAAATAATATTCTAACTAATCTTTCTACCCATCTAATCCATCCATCTAATTTATACATAACCCTTGGAAGCAGATTTTCTTTCAGTGCATTCTCACCAAAACCTGATACTATTTGGAAGACATGCATGCATATTAATTGTAATGTGTGTTACACTCAGAAAGCTTACTCTTTCCAAAAAAAAAGTCATAAGCTTTTGCATCTGTTTAGTTACCATGAAGGTTATAAAATAAATAAAAGGTTCTTTGTTCAATACTTAGATTTTACAGACTACATGTTTTAGGTAAAAATGGAGAAACAGGAAAACATTTTGATTTGGCCTGTTACTCAAGATATTCAAGGGTGCCCTCTTTGTCCTATCCATAAGGGGGCATATTAGGGCTCACAAGCGTAGCCAAACATTACATCTTTGTGGACATTTTTTACCTCGTACATCGAGTTGCCAGATGTATAAAAATGGAAGCAAGCAATCATTTTAACTTTGGATTCTCAATTCAAATACAGAGTGTTTACACACACTGCTTCTACAATTAACACTCCATAACAAAGAGAATGTTTTGGTCAAAAAGATGTCAGTTGAGAAAAATGCAGATAAAGTGAAAAAAGCGGGAAAAATAATTGCAGAAGGACAAGGTGCGAAGGTGTGAAGAGACTAAGAACAGAGAGCAAGAAAGGGGAAGGTCAAGATATCAAAAGACACTAAACTATAAGAAGCAAAACCAACTCAATGCAGATGTTCACACAACTCCTTATCTGCAACTGTGTTGTAATGTTGTTGCTACTGTCTGTTCCATTTCATAAGCATTAATATATGGTTCTTATTAACTACTACAACATATGAAAAATCAAACCAATGACACCAAAACTAACATATGTGGTCCCTTTTGTGGTAGGAACTAACAGGATAATTCCACTTGTTTATGTGGGTTAAGTTGGTTAATGTGGGTTTAAGTTGGTTAATTTCAATGGCATAACTTTTTGCCTCTCTTGCAAATAATTTTAAGTCAAAATTCTCATGCAAGCCATGAGGCCCCAAGCTATGTAAAGCTACAGCCAAACAGTAAAGTATTTTGATACATATTGATGCATATTTCTGTGAAAATTAATGAATCTGAAACAGATATACAGTATGAGGCAAGATTCCCCCAAACTGAAAATAGAACAGCAATAAAAAAGCCAAGTGATAAGACAGCAATAACACATGAGAGATTTTATGTATCACTTGGAAAAAATAGTTACTGTAAATGAGTGGGTGTTCTTATGCTACATTTTCCCTCCTTCTTTCCTTTTTTGTTTGTTTGTTTCATTTTCCTTGATTGCTCAACAGAAACATATCTGCAAAATGATGGATTAATTAAAAGAAACATACAGCTCTAGTTCCCACCATCACTCTCTCTTTAAAAAAGGAAACAACTTCATCTCTATAAGATCCCTTCCAAAGTCCTCATTATTACAGTGTGGTGGGCTTTGAAAGTCATTTACATAATAGCTAACAAAAATGTACTCAGCAATACACCAAGCCCACTAAACACGGGAGATAATTACACCAGGAGAATGATATTCCACTGCCAGCTCCATTTTCAAGATACATTTATTTGCCCTGTACACAGCCCTGAAAAACCAAACAAGCATTAACATACCATGTAGGTGTGCACTATTGCAATCTATGTGATGGGGGAAGGGAAGAAATACAACACGCTATTCTTGGCATATATGTACCACCTGAATGGTATTTTTCATTATCTCCTGCACTGGGAACATTGTATTATTCCACTGGGAAGTCATAGTGAAGAGGATATAATTATCAGCAAAGTAATGGGGATCCTCTTGCTAATGGCCAGCTATTCAAATATCTCAATATAATCGCCTTGCCCAATCTCTCCCTGTTGCCTACTCTTCTGGAGAAACTCATCATTTTTTCCACTTACTCCAGCATAATGAATTCATTTTGCATTTTCTTTGTGAGAAATTAAGAGGAATAGCAATGTAATGTGTTGACATTTGAAATGCAGCATAGAAAAGTTTAGACTGGCAATTTAGTTTAATCGCCCACTAGTAGAGAGGCTGCTTATTAAATTAGTTCTTGGTGTACAGGACATGTATTTCTCAGTTGATCTCTTTCTCTTATCTTTTTTATCCATGACCCAGTTCACTAGAAAGAAAGCAAAACCAAATACACATCAAGTATTTAACCTCTACATTACCTTTTATGATCATTGATGTTGACAAAGTAGATGAGTGATGGGTGAAAGCTACATGCACAGAAGAAACCACAGCTGAAAAATGATAGATGTTACCATTAAATGTCCCTTTAAGATAAGTCTACATAGCAAAGTACTGATCATTCATTGCTATAAAACCTCTTATGGTACTTTTCCCAAGAGGATGAGTTCATCCCTTGCTTCCTGGTGCAATTTCAGCATAGGCATTCTTTCCTGCTTATGCTTACTTCAAAAATTTAAATGGAAACAAAATTATTCCCTCCCACTTCTGTAATAGTTGTTGAGAGTGGTAGAAAAACAGCTTCAAAAACTGATTTTTTGAAGTAGAGACATCAGAGGAGCAGCTGGGCATATCTTTGTGGTATTTTTTTATTCTGTTGTTTTCACAAAGATAAAAATAATATACACAAAATATGAATGTAGGGTATGAAGTTGTGCTCATCTGAGCTTCAGATGTCAATGCACTCTGTAACTTGTAGAAAACAGTGGAGATGGGCAGGTCATCCCAAATGAGGATAGTGAAATAATTCCATTTCTTCCTACCATATAAACTTCTGGGTAATGTATATTGTATCCATAAAATAATTAACAAAATTAATGACTGATATTTTCATAGTCTGGAAGCCTTTCAAGTGCCTCAAAACAGTAACAATGCACTTTGTTTTCAAGTGAGCAAAAGCACTTTTAATGTGCTTTTTAAATGAGAGCCAGTTTGGAAAACTTGAGAAGGTAAACATCATTTAACTTCTTCTTACATGATTTCAATGAAAAAAAAAAAAAAAAAAAAAAAAAGACAAAAAAGACACAGTTTTAAATATGCAGTTAGCCCTACTGTTAATGAGATAAAGTCTACATCAAGACTGTAAAAATATAATAATTTCAAAAATAAAAATACAAAATAAACCTCTTGAGTAATGTAGGTTGATGGTGGTGTAAGAAATAGAACAAAACAAAATGGAATAGATTGTGTTTTCATTGTGTAGGTTGCAAAAGACCTTCCAGATCATCAAGTCCAACCGTCAATCTGACCCACCAATTCCCATGACTAAACCATATCCTTTAGTGCCACAATTTGAATATTTTTATCAAGGAACTTGATATAAAAAATACTAGAGAGGAGAAGCCAGGTCTTTCTTACCATTATCTTCAAGGGAACATTAGCAGAGATTTCTAGAAAAAAAATAAAATAAAATATGGAGAAATCTGGGTATGGACAAAGATTTTCATCACTTCGTGTGATGCACTATTTCAGAACCTTTCTAGATAACAACCTTGCTGGCTGCCTGCATATCTGAAGCATATTGCTGTTCCTGAGCAAAAAACTGACCAGGACTTCTCTCCCAGCACTCTCCCCCCCTTCCCCTCCCCCTCCCATCATCTTGAAAGGAATAGAACAAATTGTTCTCACATCACCTTGTTTTACATCAGCAGATAATTCCGCTGGCTTTGCTGGAATTACTTGTGATTTACATGGATGGAAGATTCAACATCCATGGTTTTATGAATTTCTTCCTCTGGTAGATTTGCTCTTTAAAAAAAAAAAAAGGCTGTGTGCTGTGACTTTCTGGCTTAAACCCCCCCATAATTTCCCTTAAATATTACTCAGAGCTCAACACATACTATGCTGGAGCAAGATGCCAACAGTAGGTCCTTAACTAAGCTGTTGATTTCTCAGAATAAAATAGAGTTTTCTGCTTGAAAAGTCCTGCAATTTCCTCTTTGTGCCAACAAGCCTGCTTTCTCCCTCTCTCTCCTTACATGTACTGTGATATTTTCTTCTCTCTTGCAGTTTCCAAGTCTCTGAAATATTGGCATTTTTTTTCCCTTGCTGAGGAGCTTTATGAGTATGCAGACTGCTTGCCGTTATTCCAACCTGCTGTACTTAGCCCCTGCAAACGAGACACACTAATTTTCACATCAGAGCCTACCAGTTTGTAAACTTGTCTTACATCATTAATTTCAGGAACCTTCCAATGTCTTTCAATGGGAAATTTGGAGTGAAACATATTTAGTTTGTGGAAAAACGGTCATGCCACTGACAAGAGCAACAACTCATACAACTGTTAAGTAGTTAAGAATAGAATTTCTTCAATTACAAATGCATATATTGTCAATGGTGAGTGAAAGAAAGAGGCAAAAGGGAGAGGTGGAGAGGGAAAAAGGAAAAGAGATGGAGAAGTGCCACAATAGGCTCCACAACTTTCTGTGTTAGTCAAAACCTGTCATCAGCATTCAGCCTGCATTTCCAAATCACTATTGGTAAAAAAAAAAAAAAAAAAAAAAAAAAAAAAAAAACTTTTAAAGGCTATTTTTAAAGGAGCCTATTTAAAGTTTTGGCAGAGTAGGGAACCTAATTACTATATGTCATTTTTCTAAATGTAAATGAGAAAGCAGTTAAAGAATGAAAGAGAAAAAGAACCCATGGTCTTTCTGGGTTTGAAAAGCCCCCCTGCAGCTGTCTGCATCACATTTTTTATTGGTCCTTCCTTGGTGCAATTAAATCCTAGGGTGCAGGAAGCACACTTTCCCCATTGAGAACACAGGGAGCCACTGTAGACACAATGGGGTGTTCTGGTGAACTGCAAACAAGAAGGCAGCAGGTCCCAAGAAGATGACAGTTATATTGTGGTATCTGTTGATCACTAGTGCTTCTGCCTCAGAATTAAAAAGATTGATGAGGGAAACACAAACCCAGACCCTACCTGCTCTTTGGGGCAGGTTCTCACATAAATAAATATTCCAATATAAAATAAAAAATTCCAAAATAAACCAAAAAAAACCCACAACCAAACAAATAATAATAAAAAAAAAAGCACACCAAACAACCACACAAAATACCTCAGGATCCTGAATCTGCAGAACGGTGCCCAGGAGTTATTGCCATACAAATGGTATTATTAAGCGATGACTAGTCAACCTGACCTGAAGTCACCTATGGGTGTAATGGGTCCATGGAGGACACTAAGTGGCAGTGACAGCAGTGCTCTGCGCAGTGATGGTCATGGACCCTTTTCAAAGTCTCCACACATCTTTCTGTTTCACAGCTTGAAGATATTTCACCTTTTCCTCATCCCCTCTTCACACTGCAGGGTCCTCTGCGCCATCACTACCCCCTCCTCACTTACATCATGCCTACAGATTTTTAAGGCTAAGTTGCTGCCTGTCCCAAAGAGAACAAACTACATTCTTATGGTCATGCTCTTCAAAAGACACTCTGGATTGGGGGGAAATAAAAAATTAACTGCAAAGCTGCTCACCTGCTAGATTTGCACAGCAGTTCTCAATGCTGCCCTTGTACAGCATTTCCCTCTCTCTCAGCTGGATATTCCTTACCTCGGGATATGTACAGAGGTACCCTAAGGCATCCCCCCCAAATCAGGATGTAGAGTTACTGACAGAGGGATAATGAGGAGCCATGGGCTACGGTGTTTTTCAGCATGCTCTTGTCATCCAGCTCTCTACATCTCTATTGCAGCAGGCACTGTTGAGTGCCACATCGTGTCTCCCTGTCAGGATGGTTTGCTGGATCAGGCCACAGCCCCAACACAGTGTGAGTAGGGATGGTGGAAGAGGGAAACAACCAGAAGAGATGAGGAGACTTGCAACTCTTTATATTTATAATTCTTATTTTTTTTTTCTTTCTTACAGTATTTGTTGTTTGTATTTTAAAGCCTGGGTTATGACTGTATCTTCTAGTCATTGCTAAATTGGCCTGTAGGAGAGCTCACTACATGAGTTTGTTGGTGGTGGTGGTGGTGGTTTTTCCTCCTGTTTGTAGGTTTACTTAACTCCATGCCTCATACCAGCTATTCTTTAAGTTAGTCTGTGTCTCACACTGGTCATGGTTTAATTCAAAGACTGAACCCATCAGCACCATGTTGTTTCAGTGGCACACATCAGGCTTTTCTTATTTTATAGAAGTGCGGGTTGTCCAGGTTGGACCCTTCTCAGGAGTCTGGATAGGAGAGGTGTTTCCAGTCACGAGTGATATGTGTTAGGTCGGAAGAAAATTCACTTTTGTGTATGCTATCTTGTACAGTCATTTAAACATGATTTGGTGCATTAATCTCTACACATCTTTTTCTTTTAAATAGGGTTGTCAACCCACCATGGCATATATATGCTTTCTAGCTTAAGTAAATAAATATGGCAGAGTTTTTAGAGGCTCTTAAATGACTTAGTCACAGATGGTTTTGATGGCTATGTTTATAGAAATAAATTATACAAATCCCTGAGAGTGCTCAGTCACACAGGGGCCAAAAAGCACAAAATGACTTGCGTTCACAATATTAATCCATACATTTAACCCTAAGAAGAGGGCAGACACATTCAAACAGCCTGCTGTGCCTTTAATTGTGATCATTGCTATGATTAGAAATGCAGAGGAATTATTTTTGGAATTCATTGGTTGGGCTGGACAGAAACCAGGCCAGGAACACTTCTGACAGCAGTGTAAAAATAAATAAATAAATTAAATGCACAGAAGTGTAATGATTAATTTTCTGATACAGATACAGCCCAAGTGACAATTCAGCAGGATGTTCTGATGTCTCTTTTTGACTGGTTGTGAGAAGAAGGGATAGGTAGATAAAGACATATCTAACTGCCTTAATGCATGGTTTATTCTTTTCCAGGTTATTATACAGTAATAATTTCCTCAGACTAATAAAGCTAAGGGTAGTTATAACATTTTTTTTTTTCTGATTTAGGCATTACAGAAGGCCCAAATGATCTTCTTGTCTTCTTTCCTGAAACAATGAGTTTATTCACATATTGTTTTAAAGTTATTATTACATCAGAACCCTCCCTACCCACCCCCCGTCCCAACCCCTCCCCCCTTTTTTTTTGTCCCAGCTAGAGTCTAAAGGGAAGATAGCAGGAATGATCTCATCCAGGACTAAATATTCAAAAGTGTAAAAGAAAATGACTTTAGGAAAAGCCCTTTTCCCAATTACTTCTACTTGTGGAGGAATTTTCCATTATGACTCTGAAGCTGATGCAATTTTTATACATTATAAGGCCACACTCTATCAATTTATTGCCCCTCAAATGAGTGCATTAATATTGATGGCAGCTAAACACATTGCAAACATGTTCTGCCCATTAATGCCCTGGAATAGAGTCATTACCCCATTTTATTCCCACTGCAGTGGTGGTACTGGTCCATATAGAGAAGGATCTGAAACGAGAATTCAGAACCAAGTGTCTTCAGAGATCAAAGGTCATATCCATTAGTAGCAGTTCAGCTCTATTATAGATTCACAGTACAATACTTGCCCCTAACCTTTTGAAATTCATAGCAATAAAGAATAATTCACCCAAAATGCATTTGGGGACTGTGGTGGTAGTATTCATGGATGTACACACTTACTGACCTCGATGGACATATGCCATGGAGTCTCCAGTACCTATTATTCACATCCTCAGGACAGAAAGGAAAGGACAGTTAAACACATGATTTCCCACTACATTAGTTTTCCTAATTAGCTCTACAAATGCTTGCTTGATGCCCATGAGCCTGAGAGGAAGCAGTGATCTCCTGATCCTCTCCAGAACAGCTGCAACAGAACAACAAAAGTATCTCACTTGCTGGGCCACCATGTGGAGGAGAAAGAATAGGAGATAAATACACTTGATGTGCCCAAAAGCCCAAGAGGCAAATCCACACCTCTTTATTCCTTCTCAGTACCTTAGGTTAATAAAAAAAAACCCTCCTCCCATCATCATCCTGCTTGCAGAGTTCAGATGTTGTATATACATACATAAATATATGTAAATTGTGTGCACGCTGTTTATTTTACATATATTTAATATGCACATTATATATACACCTATGCACATATAAATATGCACTGGCAAAATCAATATATTTAGAAAGTATTTTGGTCTTGCATCCTACTCAAAATTTTGGCTTTCCATATGCCTCAAGGATTAAAAACACAGGAAGAACTCAATTTTATCTTGAATTTCAAGTTTTTGAAGCCATCAAACATAACTTCACAGAAAAAATATATATTTTTTTTTTAAAAAAAAAGCAGGCTTTTTTATTTGTTTTTTTTATGTTTTTATGTGTTTTTTTTTTAAAATTAAAAAAAAACTTTTTGTTTGCAGTCTCGCTTAGAGAGTTTTATTTCTGGGCTTCCTAGGGGCCTTTTATAAGTAGAAGAAACTGAAAATAATACTGGCACGTTAAGTACATGAAATAAGAAACTGTGGGAAAAAAATATATATATATAATAAAACAATAATAATAATAATACTCTCTTAGCTTGAAGGTTTAG
>MU012741.1:1144-13273 GCA_011074415.1 Stictonetta naevosa | reverse complement strand
ATCATTAAAAAATGTCATTGTCTTCTAGATGTATTCAATAATGAGTTCCCTACTACCGAAATATTACCCCATAAGTACTCTCAGAGATAAGGTGACCTTAAGAATCTCGCTAACATTTGGATAAACAATATTAATCTCCCATTGTAAAGGCACAGTTATATATTTTCTGTTTTAGGACAGTATTTATTTTTATTTTAAAATTGACATTTCCTCAAGGAAATAACTCAGTATCACCCTAATATAGGTATTTGAAAACACACATGCACACACACTGGTTTTGTATAGACATCTTCTTAATTTTGACAATAAATTATCTTCAATTTTTTTTTATTTTTTTTTATTTATTTTTTTTTACACTCCTGCCTTTTACCATCTTTTCTCATTTACTATAGATTTTTTTCAGATAATATTGTATTATCTCTCTACAAGGTCAAAAGCCTGTAATGCATCAGGGACCAAGGACCGTTGGAATTACATTTACACTGTTGAATCAGTACCACTTACATTTTATTTCTCAACACTTCACTTAAATCACAGTTTTTTATTATATGCAGCTTACATGAAATCTGCAGGCATTGCTTGAAGGCTTAAATTTACAATGGAATTTAATGAATTATTTTTTTCCAACATGCATATAGCCACAGTCAGGAGCTGTTCTCTACTTTTTGAGATCTTTTCCACTCTGCCATCCTTCTTTTCTGCCATGTGCAGAAAGGCACCCCAAGGTCTTCACCTCCTTCTTGTCCTTCCTGTTAGCTCTGATACACTATAGCGCTTATCTCTAGCTTACATCATGTTGCTCACTCATTTCTTTAAAATTATTCTTCCACCATTTCCTTGAGTTTCATTCACCAATCTTTCTATTCATCTTTTTGTATTGCATGTAAATATCTAACATAAAAAGGTTTATAGAACATGGCATCTGAATGGAACAATTTCTATCAGATTAAGAACTTTTAACACCACTTGTCTGCCTTCATTTCTTCCCTGTGTCAGTTAAATAGTTCAAAGATATCTTTGAGGAGAACAATGGTCTTGCAAGACTACTTGGAGTGGTTGTTCTGTGCGCCTTCCTAAACTACCTATAAGAAAAAACTTCTACTGTTGTTTAACCTGTAAAGATTTTTTTATGAGTAGTTAAAATGTACCTTTTTTAAAAGTCAAGGTAATTTATATTAAGGTAAGCAAAAGCACAGGTTTATGTCAAAGTAAAAACAGGAATGTACGGAATAAAAACACATTTTACCTAATTAATTTATGGGCAGAAAAAATGTAATATTAAATCAGAGGTCTAAATTAAAGCTATATAACTTAAAATATATATATATATACATATATATATATTGAAAGTTGGACATTAAATTCACAGGCATCGTTTTTTGGTTTGGTTTGGTTTGGTTTGGCTGTTTTTGTTGTTTTGTTGTTAATTTTGTTTTTTAAGATTCTGTGTAATGTTATTTGAAACCTCCGGTCCTGATTTTAAAATAGGGTCTGCAAATATATTCTCAGGGGCTTGCATAACACAGTTGTCAGCCAGATGGTTTCAGTCACTAAGGTGGATTAATAATTCATTATTAATCATGCAGTCTAGCAATCTAGTGTTTTTCTGTTCATGAACTGTTCATGAAACTCTCTGCAGTCTTCAGACAGAACCACTCAAACCTCTCTACAGCATTCACTTCTTCCTTCTCATGTAGTATTTCAGCAATTTACACTCATGCTTAGAGATGTGTTGTACAGCTTGAGTGGTATTGCTTCTATTTCACTATTTATTTAACTAACAAATAGCATGTAAGATTGAAATTTCATAATCAAGTAAATAAACAGATATTTGCTTTTGGCCAACACATGGCCTTCTGAGCTTAAAATGAATTTTATTAACATTCACACCAATAAGTGTGGAAGTATTTGTAAGAATTAAACATGAGCCCTTGAGGAAATGGCAAATCCTTGTTCCTTCTTCTAGCTACAACCTTAGAAATCTGCTTTTTCAGGGGAGTTTTGCTCCTCATAGAAACAACAATTTTTAGGTTATTTTTTCCTGTAATTTCTTACAGATTTTCTGTAATATCTTTCGAGAAAATGAAGTTTTTTCTTTACTCCAAACCTTTTTTCTACATTTCAGTTTATCTCTTCTTCTCTTTCTTTGTATTTTATGACTATCAAACAAAGATTGAAATACTTCACACAAAAACATAGGTCTGACTCAGCTATCCTAAATCCACTAGTTTTGGTCTTCTGTCACCAATTTTTCTTTTTCATTTTGAAGTAGCAAACTATGTTTCATTTTTCTCGGTAAGAACTTTAAACAAGTATTAGCAAGCAATTTGAGAAGTACTTTTTTTTTTTTTTTTTTTTTTTTTCCTATGGTAGATACATAGGGCTCAATTTAAACAGCATACCAATTCCCTTTTATATTGTCTGAGAAACTAGATCTGTGTTTATAAATCAGGAGAAGAGAATATTGTCTTTAAAATATCATAGCTCCAGGACACTATTTTACACCTCAATTCTGCAATACAGTATACTTCTTCCTTTGTCATCTGTTCCCTCTTCACATTTTTGTGTGTGTTTTCTTTGTTTTGTTTGGTTTGGTTTGGTTTGGTGTGGTTATTTTGGTTTAGTTTGGTTGGGTTGAGCTGGGTTGGGTTGGGTTTGGTTTGATTAGTTGTTTCTTTTAATGTGTGAAAACTAGATTTCAATCCTTACTGAATATGAATGATATTTTCTTAAGTAATTTGTAGTTTGA
The DNA here is from genome assembly GCA_011074415.1 of Stictonetta naevosa. Classification (NCBI taxonomy): domain Eukaryota; kingdom Metazoa; phylum Chordata; class Aves; order Anseriformes; family Anatidae; genus Stictonetta; species Stictonetta naevosa. Next base: position 10,524 of record MU012741.1, on the reverse strand, counting down.
GAATGTCCTGATGAATATAACTTCTCAAATCACCTAAGAAGTCAGAAAGTTTTGCCCATTATACAAAGTGCAAAGATGTGTTATTTTAAGGGAATGGCTGATACACTGTGGGAGTTTTGCCAGCCCCATGGCTGGTAATAACATCATACTCTTAACGATGAGACAATGAGGAATATAAATAGTTCAGAAGGAACCAAGAAGGGTGATTCAGGAGACTTGCTGTCTCAGACTGCTTGTTCTCCAGCCTTTAAGACATGAAAGTTGCTGGGTGTTTGCTGATGCCGGGCAAATTTGTTGACCAATTAATAGTTAGTGTAAAAGTACTGCTGTAGAACGAATGGTGCAATAAGGGAAACTGTCCTCAATAAGGGACTTGAAGTTATGCCCTCAAAAAAGTAGTAGTAGTTACTGATCCTAAAAGAACCCTGCTGTCTCTGTGGTCATTACACCACAGCTTACCTTGGTTCTCATTTTACTAAATAAATTAAAGACCACTTACAATTACTTTTCCAGAAGCAACACTTCAAGTCACCAATCCAGATTATACTCTACAAAGTACATTTTAAATAATTTAATAAACACCAAGTGTCCCCTCCTTGGCTCCATATTCAGTTGAGGCTACACATAGAATTTTATTAAATTATTTTAGAGGTTTTATTCAAATAGAAGTAATAAACCTAATTATTTAAGAAAAATCAGGAGTGCTTTTAAAGAATTCTCCAGGAATCAATTTCTGAATTGCAAAATTAAATTTATATACAAAAATATATATATACAAACATATATATAGGTATGTACAGCCACAATTCTCTGTTCAGCCAGGCTGGTCTTCTTCCCCGCCAGCTCATCTTTGGGCACGTGGGGACAGACCGTTCCTGCGCCATTAAGATTTCCCTCTTGAAGAGCGCCCAGCCTTCCTGGACTCCTCTGCCCTTCAGAACCGCCTCCCAAGGGACTCTACCAACCAGTGTCCTCAGCAGCACAAAGTCAGCCCTCTGAAAGTCCAATACAGCGGTTTTACTGGTCCCCTTCCTGGCCTCGCCAAGAATAGAGAACTCCACCATTTCATGGTCACTCTGCCCAAGACAGCTCCCGACAATCACATCCTCCACCAGTCCTTCTCTGTTTGTGACGAGAAGGTCTAGTGGGGCGCCACCCCTGGTAGGCTCACTAACCAGCTGCGTCAGGAAGCTATCTTCCACCCTCTCCAGAAACCTCCTAGACTGCTTTCTCTGGGCTGTGTTGTGCTTCCAGGATATGTCAGGGAAGTTGAAGTCCCCCACAAGAACAAGCGCTGAAGATTTCGCAACTTCTGTCAGCTGCCTGTAGAACTCCTCATCCGTCTCCTCGTCCTGGTTCGGCGGTCTATAACAGACCCCGACCAGGATGCTAGCCTTGTTGGCCCCACCAATCCTAACCCAAAGGGACTCAACCTTGTCATTCCCAGCCTCGAGTTCTACAACATAGAAAGACTCTCTGATATAGAGAGCTACACCACCACCCCTTCTGTTCTGCCTGTCCCTTCTGAAGAGTTTATAGCTAGTCATTGCAGCACTCCAGTCATGAGAGTGGTCCCACCACGTCTCCGTGATGGCAACCAAGTCGTAGCCTGCCTGCTGCACGATGGCTTCCAGCTCCTCCTGTTTGTTACTCATGCTGCGTGCATTGGTGTAGATGCACTTCAGCTGGGCCATTGCCTTATCCCCCGGCATTGCTATTGTTCCCCCTGGCACAGCTCCAACAATCCTTGCTTCAGCCCCATCCCCCTTCTTACCTAGTTTAAAGCCCTCTCAATGAGCCCTGCCAGCTCCTGGCCCAGGATCCTTTTTCCCCTAAAAGATAGGGACCTGTCTGCGGCCATCAGGCCGGGTGTCGAGTAAAGTGTCCCATGGTCGAAAAACCCAAGATTTCTGTGTTGGCACCAGCCCCTGAGCCACGTGTTTAACAGGTGGGCTTTCCGTGTCCTCTCTGTACCCCTCCCTGCCACCGTAGGGATGGACAAAAACACCACCTGCACTCCCGCTCCATCCACTAACCGTCCCAGTCCCCTGAAGTCTCGTTTGATAGCCGTCAGGCTTCTCTCTTCAATGTCATCACATAGTCCAGTCCTGCCTGGATTATCAAAAGAGGATAATAGTCAGAGGGGCGAACCAGGTTGGGAAGCTTCCTGGCAACGTCCCTGACCCTGGCCCCGGGGAGGCAGCAGACTTCCCTACGGGTAGGGTCAGGCCGACAAATAGGGCCCTCTGTTCCCCTGAGGAGTCTCCCACAACAATAACCCTTCTGTCTTTCTTGGTGGAGGTGGTCCTGAGGCGTGGAGTCGTCTTCCTCGCCCTAGGCATCCTCCTGGGTACACTTGCTACCTCTTCCTCACCCACCGGTCTCTCAAGCTCCAGGGCCTCAAACCTGTTGTGTAAGGGCACCTGGGAAGGTGGGGCCGGAAGGGGACAGCATCGCCTGCGATGTCGAGCAGGGACCTGTTTCCATTCCTCCTCAACTCCCAGATCCCCTCCCTCAGCTTGATGGCGACAGGGCAGGGGGTCCACCCCCATTTGGGGTGTCTCACCCCGGTACCTCTCCTTGAGGCCCTGCAGGGAATCGCTCCACCAGTCTATCTCCCGTTCACACTCCCTGATATCCCTCAACCTCTCCACCTCCTCCTTGAGCTCCGCCACCATGCAGACCAGGTCATCCACCTACTCACACCTCACACACGCAGTTTCTCTGTCTCCCGCCGATGGCAGCAACAAGCTGAGACACTCCCTGCATCTGGTGACCTGAACTGCTGCATTTTTTAACGGGTAGTCGGTCTGGGTGTGTACCGATTTCCTGGTGAGCGCACCGTGCCTGGTCATATAACTCCAACCCCCCATACCATAGGCAGAGATGCTAACCACTAGATCAGGTTAGCCAAGGCCCCATCCACCCTGGTTTTGAACACCTGCTGGGATGGGGCATCCACAGCTTCTCTGGCCAACCAGTTCCAGTGCCTCATCATCTTTACAGTGAAGAATTTCCTCATAATATCTAATCTAAATCTGCCCTCTTTTAGTGTAAAACCATTCCCCCTTTTACTGCCATTATCTACCTGAGTACAGAGTCCTTCTGCATCCTTTTTAGAAGACCCCTGTAAGTATTGAAAGGCTGTGCTGAGGTCTCCCCAGAGACTTCTCTTCTCCAGGCTGAAAAACTACAGGTGTCTTGGGCTTTCTTCACAGGAGAGGTGCTTCAGTCCTCTGATCATCTTTGTAGCCCTCCTCTGGATTCCCTCAAATAGGTCCACATCTTTTTTGTGCTGAGGGCCCCAGACCTGAATGCAGTACTTGGGGTGGAGGTGTGTGTGAGGGGGGAGGTTTACAAGGGCAGAGTAGAGGGGAACAATCACCTCGCTCAACCTGTTGGTAACACCTCTTTTGATAGAGCCCAGGATGCAGTTGACCTTCTGGGCTGCAAGTACACACTGTTGGCTTCTGTTGAGCTTTTCATTCACCAGAACCCCCAAGTCCTTCCCTGCAGGGCTGTTCTCGATGAGTTCTCCCAGTCCGTGCTCATGTCTAGGATTGTCCTGACCCAGGGGCAACACTGTGCGCTTGAAATTGTTGAACCTCATATGGTTCACTTGGGCCCACTTCTCCATCCTGTCGGTATCCCTTTAAATGGCATCTTTTCCTTCTTTCTATCAACTACACCACTCCACTTGGTGTCATCTGCAAACTTGCTGAGGGTGCACTTGATCCCATCATCTATGTCACTGATAAAGACATTGAAAAGCACCCGTCCCAAGACAGAACCCCGAGGGACACCATTTGTCACCATCCTCCCCCGGATATAGAACCATTAACCACTACTGTCTGGGTGCAGCAATCAAGCCAACTACTTTTCCACCAGATGGTCTACTCTTCAAATCCATATCTTTCGAATTTAGAGATTAGGATGTTGTGTGGGAGCATGAAGTCCAAGTAGATGACATCAGTCAGTCTTCCCTTGTTGACTGATGAAGTTACACCATCACAGAAGGCCACCAGATTGGTCAGTCATGATTTGCTCTTGGTGAAGATGTGCTGGCTGTCTCAGATCCTCTCCTGGTCTTGCATGTGCCTTAACATTGACTCCAGGAAGATCTGTTCCATGATCTTGCCAGGCACAGAGGTGAGGCTCACCAGTCTGCAGTTCCCCAGGTCTTCCTTTCTACATTTTCTTAAAATTGAGGTTATATTTCCAGTCACGGGGGATTTCACCTGACTGCCATGATTTTTCAAATATGCTAGAGAGTAGCTTGGTGACTACCAAGCCAACTCTCAGGACCCTGTGATTCATTACATCAGGGCCCATGGTCTTGTAGTTATTAAATTGCCTCTGGAGGTCCTGAATTTGCTCTTTACTTACAGCGGCAGAGACTCTACTCACCAGCCCCCATCTAGAGATTTACAGACTCAAGAGGTGTGGCACACCTGACCAGTAGTAAAGACTGAGGCAAAGAAGTTGCTGAGTACCTCTGTCTTCTCCACATCTGTTATTACCATTTCTCTGTCTTCATTTGTCAGAGGTGATACGCTCTCCTTAGTCTTTCTTTTTTGGCCAATATATCTGTAGAACCTTTTTCTTGTTATTCTTTGCATCCCTCACCAAGTTTAGCTCTGTTATTGCCTTGGCTTTCCTGAGCCCATCTCTGCATGTCCAGACAGAATTCCTGTATTTTTCCCAAGGCACATGACCCTGTTTCCATCACCTGTGCATTTTTGCCTTTTGCCTAAGTTTGATCAGGAAGTCCTTGTTCAGCTATGCTTGTTTTCTAACTTCCCTGATGGATTTATTACATATGGGAATAGAGAGGTCTTGAGATCTAAGAAAAATATCCTTAAAGAGTTGCCAGCTCTGATCTAAGGGCAGTGTCCCATGGTATCTCATCCACTAATTCTTTGAAAAGCTGGAATTTCACTCTTCTAAAGTTCAGAGGCCTGACTTTGCTCTTAGCTAGGCCCATATTCCTCAAGATCACAAATTCAATGATGGCACGGTCACTGCAACCCAGGGATCCTCCAGTCTTAACCTCTTTATTGAGCTTTTCCTCATTGGTGAGCACCAAGTCCAGGAACTCTTCTCCTCTGGTTAGTTTGTCTAATATGCGGACAAGGAATTTGTCCTCAATGCACTCCAGGAGTCTCCTGGATTCTTTCTGCCTGTTACATGACTTTCCCAGGTTGTTGAAATCCCCCGGCAGTATGAGAGCATGTGACCATGATGCTTGTAATTACTTCAGAAAGGCTTCATCAACAGGCTCTTCTTGTTCAGGGGGGCTGCAGTAGACCCCAACCACAAGGTGTCCTTTGTTGTTCTGGTCCTTAATTCTCACCCACAGGCTCTCAACCTGCTCTTGGCTGTTTCTTAGAGGCAACTCTTCACAATCTATCCATTTCTTAACATAAAGGGCAACACTCCTACCCGCACTTCCCTGCCTCTCTCTCCTGTAAAGCTTGTAGCCCTCCATTCCAATGTTCCAGCTGTGTGATTCGTCCTACCATGTTTCCATGATAGCATAGAGATCATAGTTTTCTAATCGCACTGTGGCTTTTAACTCCTCTTGCTTTTTTTCCAAGCTGTATGCATTGGTGCAGAGGAAGTTCAACAAGGCAATGGGCTGCAACACCTTTTTAGAGCAGTCCTTCCTAATTCCTATTGGAGAATCCACAGGTGTTTCCCTGTTGTTTTTTAAGGTATTGACATTCAGTCATTCCTTTGTGTCTTTTTTGATGTTTCATTGTCTCCTTGTCGCAGCCTCAGTTGTCAGCTGTCCCTATGTGAAAAAGCAGAAACTGATGATAGTCCTCTGGCTTGACTAAGCTCATTATCTTTGTGCTTTTTTTGTGGCACTGGTTCTCTTAGCAGTTGTCTTTTCCTAGTTCTTGACCATTACCTTTGTTGTTTTTAACACCCTCTCCTTATTTTGAGCCACAGAGCATCATATCTGTTATGTAGGGGCACTTCAGGGGCAAGGGGGGGAAATTCTTCACTCTGCTTTGAACAGAGATGAGGGTTCAGCCACTCTTGCCTTGCGAGTCCATCAATAATACTAATTTCAGGTTGGAAGTCATTTTACCACCCCCTTGTGGGGACTTAAGGGAAGGCTGTTGTTCAGCCCATGCCGGAGCGTGATGCCACACATCAGTCTCTTGCTTGGATTCCTGGATGCATCACAGCCTGCTGAGCTCCTCTTGTAACGTGGCAACTTGCTCAGAGAGTTCCTCCAACTGAGCACGCTTGCACCGCTGACACCCAACTATGCCACTCTGCCTTCAGGCTCTAGGGTGACCTCCACATTCTGGAGATCACTGCAACTGAGGGTCTGGGCAGATCTTTCAGTTCCTGGGAGGTCTGTCTGTGTAGAGGCATCAGCCAGGGAGGGTCCTGGCTCCTCTGTCTGGGTTTCAGTCTCAGTCCAGCAGCTGTTGTGGGTAGACATCATTGTTGCCTCATTGGAAAGCCATTTCATGTTGCTCCCAGAACAGATGGCAGAGACTGTTCCTCTTCCCTCCCTCCTCCATCACCTTGCCTGTGCCCACTGCTGTGCAAACTGCTACGCCATGCCCTGACTGCTGCACTGCCCTGTGTTTGCCTACCCCGTTTCCTGCATTCCTGGTCTTTGTGGACAGAAGAGGGGTGCTCCTGGCTTCATCCATGCCTTGTCAGCCACCCTCATGAGGGTTGCCAAGCCCTGGTGACTCCCTCAGCTTCACCGAGTCACCTTGATGCAGGGAACCCCCTATGCCGCCATCTTCCCTATGCTGCACTCCACTGCAGAATGCGTTTGCCCTGAAACGGATCTCCATAGTGAGTACCTGGATAATACCTAGGTATCAGCTTTCTTAGACTATAACATGCATCTAGACAGAACTCTAAGAAAAAATAATAATAATAATAATAAAATTAAAAAAAAAAGTGTATGTAATATAAGTAGCACTTAGGAGCATCAGGAGAAAGTTTATGTATGCACATTATTAAATTTAAACATCTCAAATAAATGAATGATAATATAATATATCTAGTACCTCTATTAGATGTAGTTTCATTGAAAATATGCCCACAGTCAGATTTTTACACTTTTCCAGTGTTTCAAGTACATGAAGTAAATGGAGAATTAGATATTTGTAATTGTGCTTGTCCTAGTAAAAACATATTTCTTCGTAACAGTTTGCCTCTAAGAAAAAAGTGACATACCATTTCAAAAATACTATCTTACTAACAGCAAGTGAAGATATTCAACATTTTTAGATCATCTATGTTATAAAATCCAGAAGGTGCTACCTCTTGGTGCCACATAAGAATTATCATAGAATTATAATAGATTTATTTTGTTTTGTCTTATTTTGAAAATGTATGTCTTCTCTGAAAGTCAACTTATTTCAAAAGAAGCCAAAGGTAGACTGTTAAAGCAATTCAATAACTAATATATTTTCAGAAAAGAATAGATATCCCAGTGTCTGCTTCACAATTTCATCTTTTTTATGCCTTGACTACCCCAGTGGTGTCAGTGTGGAATGACTTAAGATAGAATCATAGAGTTGTTTGGGTTGGAAGGGACTCTTAAAAGCATTTAGTTCCAACCACTCTGCCTTGGGCAGGGAAGCCTTCCACTAAATCAGATTGCTCAAAAACTTCCACTAGATCAGGGTGCTCAAAACCAACCTAGCCTTGAGCCCAGGGATGGGTCATCAGCAGCTCCTCTGTGCCACATGTTCCATTGACTCACCACCCACAGAGCAAAGAATTTCTTCCTTATATCTAATCTAAACCTATCCTCTTTTAAACTAAAGTTTAAAACCATTACCACTTGTCCTACCACTACACTTGTGATAAAGATCTCCCTCCCTCCCAAAAATGGGGCCTGTTAGTCCCCTTTAAATATTGGAAGGCTGCTTTTAAGGTCTCCCCAGAGTCTTCTCTTTTCTAGGATAAACAATCCAAAAATCTCTCAGCCTGTCTTAATAGGGGAAGTTTTCCAGCCCTCTGATCATCTTCATGGACCTCCCTTGGACTCACTCCAACAGGTTCATGTCTTTCTTATGATGGGGTTCCAGAGCTGAGCACAGTACTCTAGGTGGGGACTCATAAGAGCATAGAGGGAGAATAACATTCCTGGACCTGCTCGCTACACTACTCTTGATGCCGCCGAGGATACAGTCGGCTTTCTGGGCTGCAAGCACAAATTTACAGCTCATGTCAAGCTTTTCATCCACCAGTGGCCCCAAGTTCTTCACGTCAGGGCTAATCTCAATCTACTCATTGCCCAGACTGTAATTGTGTTTGGGATTGCCCCACCCCATGTGGAAGACCTTGCACTTTGCCTTGGTGAATTTTGTGAGTCCCAGTACAGACCTCTGAGGAATACCACTCATCATTGGTCTCCACCTGGACATCAAGCCATTGACTGCAACTCTTTGAATGTAACAAACCAGCCAGTTCCTTATCCACTGAGTGGTCCATTTGTCAAATACATGACACTCCATTTTACAGTAAAGAATAACTGCAGATCTGCACTAGTTCGTTAAACTTGTAACAGGTTTTGAATATTTATCACAGTATATTTGCAGCACATATTTATTTATTTATTTATTTATTTTTACAGGAATTGGTAGCAACCAAAGACAACTAATTAAGAAAATTGACAGAGGAGAAAAAAAAAAAAAAAAAAAAAAAAAAGCATTCGTAATCAGGTTGGCTGACTGAATGTACAGCGTTCACCATATCAGCTCCACACAGGACCCAATAATCCTCCAAATTTTCATTTAGATCACTAAGAGTTTATACACAGCTCATTACATATGGCACATTCAGAAACCTCCCAGAGCAGATGGAATTCTTATCTTGAACACTTTATTACTGTTTCTCTCTTTCTCCCACAAACACTGGAGAAAACTGCCAACCCAGACAGAAAAATTATTATCAGAGGCGATATTTAAGTTATCAACATGATAGTACTGATCATGTTTGGTTTAGTGATAATGAACTAAATTCTGCCATGTTGGGGAAAAAAAAAAAAAAAAAAAAAAAAAGAGGACAATTAGAGTTCCCTTCTTTCCTAACTAATTCTAGATTTTAATGTGCACATGAAACTTCCATTAACAGTAATGGAAGTTCTGTGTATGCACTGAGGGGAAAATAAAGTCCTGTAGAGCTTTTCCCGTATAAACAGCATGAAGTAAATGGAGAATGATACAAATCTGAAAGAAGTCATGCAAATTACAATGTCCTGAATGAGAATAAAATGTGAGAGGGCAGTCCAAAGGCACAGGGAGGAAAATTAAGAAGTGAAAAACAAATTTAAATGAGACAACCATGGAGATTAGTGAAATTAAAAGTAAGGTGGGTGGGTGAGTCTAGAT
>JAACYO010018132.1:0-13345 GCA_011074415.1 Stictonetta naevosa | reverse complement strand
AATATTAAAGCATGAATGAATTAGTCAAATAAAAACTTTACATTGAAATATAATGACTTCAGCATTATTTGTCTTCATTGACTTGAGCACTGTCTAAGTTAATAACTTATGAGTCTAAACTAGAGATTAGTCAGCGTTTTTGAGGAAGAAGTTTGGAACACACACAATAGTTAACTTAATAGGGATTAGAAAAAAAACAACAAAAACAAACAAACAAAACAAAAAAAAAACTTAATTTTGATTGCTTCCCTAAAACTTGTACATTAGGACACTGGACAACAGTGACTGATGAAAATTTCTCTATAAGACTAAGCAACAGTTGATATGTGATCTTGTTTTAGAATTAGTTGGTGGTCAGAACGGAAGAATTTACAAAGAAAAGCAAATCACATTAAACGTCATTGAAATCTTATTAAGAGATGGAGCAAGAAATAGTGACAGCAAGAATAGGCCCTCCTTATTTCCAGATGGAGTCATCAGTCTGGAAAACTCAAGCACACAATGACACCAAGAAATCATCTTCATTTAGATTATTTGCATGAGCAAGTGCCTTTAGTAATCATTCTAGTATTCAGAAATGTAAGCCATAAATGAGAAAAAAAATAAATACATCATTAAAGTATGATATTTACTAGTTTTCAAAGATAGCAACATGAAAAGGGAAAAAACAGAATAAGTCTATGGATATTATAAACAAAGCTCTATAGTTTTTCTGTTAAAATACTGTATTAACATACCATTCCATACTCCCATATTGGTTGTTTAGTGAAAAAAAAAAAAAAAAGACTATTAGATCGCCTATAATCATCCATTACTCTGTGCTACATTACGGTTATTGCAAAATCACTTCCAACAAAATAAACTACCATTTAAAAATAGTATCTCTGCGTAGAAAAAAAAAAAAAAAAAGAAAAATAAAAAGAAAAAAGAAAGAAAAAATATTTATGCTTATGCTTATAACACATCCAGTTTAGCATTTCAGATCTCTTTTTTTAATAAAAGGTGTACTTTCCTGAGCTATCGTTTCATACCAAGTGGTTAAATATGGTAAATAGAAAGGTAGATGTTAATCAGTGGTTTATATTGAGAGGAGAATGGGGAGAAGGAAGATTCAGTCACAACCACATTTTCTGTGTCATAACCATCTGCAAAATAGCATTTATCTAGTACATTGTACAATGAGCTCTAACTATTACTAGGCTAAGCTTTGACATCACAACAGGATTTACTGTGTCTCTGTGTCTCTATCAAGGACAACACACTCATAAAGCAAACAGTAACCCAGGGATTCCAGCTATGAGAGGAAATGCAGGTTGCTATGTAGCAATTCATGCAGGTTTTGCAGCAGCAGATGGACATTTTGAGTGGAACTGATGCCCATTTGGCTCTTGCTCCTTTGTTTCCAGAAGTTTGAGTTTTAAAGCAAACCAGCCACAAAATGTGTTGAAGTTGTGGAACATGAGTCTGAACACATCCAGTCCTTCTCTCTCATCTTTATGGTGATAGACAAAGTCACTCACATTCCTATTTCCTAAAAGGTCAAAGCTCAAAATCATTCCACCTATGGGAAAGTTAACACTCATCTCTTTGTTCTGTCATTGTGATTCATTTGAATTTACTAAGGTAGAGTCGTGTTGTGAAATGTGCACAAGCTGATCCCTACAGAGTGTACAGGCATAATTTTGAAATCAGTGGGTCATGCTGTGACACTTATAGACCATTTCACTGCCTCCACAGAGTAGTAAATTAGTCAGCTTCCTGATCATTGCTGATCCTGATCTTCTACATGAGAATACAGGAGGAAATTACATTCAAAAATGGGAAAGAAGAAAAACTGAAAACAAAGCCTAGATACAAGCATAGTAGCTGTAGCCATCTGATTATAGCCTGAATTTAAATAAGTAGGTAGATATCAATTTTACAATGATAGTTCAAAAATTCTTCTGTAAAATGTCTTGGATATGTACTCTCAAGATTATATGGCAATCAGCATCGGCTAAAGGTGCTTTCCTTGGTGTGGTTTGGCAAACAAAGAACAGCTGATTTTAGATTCAAGGAGCATATGGGAATAAATAAAAACAATATCAACGGCGGGGGGGGTGGGGGAATCTTTTGCAAAGTATATAATAAGGAATAGAGGAATAGGTATTGTGGAACGGAAAGGAGATGCACAGAACAGAAATTCCTTTTTATTTTATTTTATTTTTATTTTATTTTTATTTTATTTTATTTTATTTTATTTTTATTTTAAGTCATATTGTGGCATGTCTGACCTCTGTGACCTGTCTCCTCTGAGGTGTTGGGATGAGCCCCAGAGCATACATATAGCTATATAGCTATAGTACTGGATATGTTGCACCTGTATAGGACAAGTTTGCAATTTCTATTATGGGAGGCTGGACAGAGGGCAATTTGTCTGATCTTACAAATAGTACTATCTTACTAACAGTATTGTTGCTTTTTCTCATAATAGCCCATCATTTAAATTTTTGTGTAGATACATATCTTCCTAAACACCTCCCTTGTGACACTAGACTAAGTTATACAGTCATAATAAACTATTCAATATCATACCCTTCCAAGTGCTTTAATTTCTTAAATCTGGCAGACTCAGTGCTCACAGGCTTTTTAAGATTCCCTTTCTCTTTGATATTGTTTGTTACTATTGCCTTTCCTTTTGTGTGCTCTCCTCATCACTATATGAAATGAATCTGAATCCTGATTTTCATTCTGCTATAACCCCTTTTTACTACTCTGACAGCCAAAATATGTTTTCTTATTGGCTTTAATTGCAATTGAGGAATGCAGAAATATCCCTCGATGGAGTAAAACTGACCCCCACCATGATAATGGCCTTGTTAAAAAGGCACTGCTAACTCAACATTGACTGGGAATTGACCCTAGTAGTCAATGAGAAATCCAGAGTTACACTGAGGTTATTCTGATATATCAAGGAACATGTTAGTCCTCTATGTCCATTGTACTGTGAAATTTAATGACTCTTGTGGGTCTTCTTGTTCTGTTGTGTTCACAGAATAGTGAAAGATCAAGTCCATCTGACAGAGCAGATGAAAGTCACCTGAGAAACTATATTCAAGTCATATTTCAGAAAGACATGAACATATTTTTCCATCACTGTAAATCTCCCAGGAACCATATAGAAGCAGGTAGCATACCAAGCCAGTGTTCTGAAGTCCTTGAATCAGTAATCAGAAATCAGGCTTAAGACTAGAGACTTAAGACTTAAGACAGTCCTTGAATCAGGCTTAAGACTAGAGCTGAATTTAGAGTGCTCACACAGAGCACAACTGTTACTCACTTTTGTCATTTTCATACAGAGTAAGGGTTCATGCAGAAGATTCTAGAAACTTTGATATACAATTAAAAGCAGAATATGAATACTGAGACACTAGCTTGGATCATCTTGGATCATCACTAAATGTTTGCCCTATGGGACCAGAGTTTGCTTCAGAATATTTATACCACTGCCTTGACCAAATTATTGTACATCCTCGTTCTCTTGCTTAAATCCAGAAGAGACTGAAGCCAAATCATATCCCGCTATCTCTTTCTGTTGAGATTTATGTTTGCCCACATTTTCTTTGATCAAAATAAATACTAATCACAAGGAGAAACATGACTGCAAAGTACAGGTAAATCAATTTAGTTCAAAGACAGCTGTAAATAGATATATCTATGCCTGTTTTTAGATGCCCAGTAGTAAGACAGCACTGAGAAAGCCAAAAAGCTTAGAAGGTAGAATCATAGAATCATAGAATCACTAAGGTTGGAAGAGACCTCCATGATCATCTGGTCCAACCATCACCCTACCACCAATATCACCCACTAAACCATGTCCCTAAGAGCCAGGCCCAAACCTTTCCTTGAACACCACCAGGGATGGTGATGCTACCACTCCCCTGGGCAACCCCTTCCAATGCCTGACTACTTTTTCCAAGAAGAAATTTCTCCTAATTTCTCATCTAAACCTCCTCTGGTGCAACTTGACGTCATTCCCTCTAGTCCTATCACTGGTTACTCTTGAGAAGATGCCAAACCCCAGCTCCCTACAGCTTCCTTTCGGGTAGTTGTAGAGAGCAATAAGGTTTCCCCTGGTTCTCCTCATCTCCAGACTAAAGAGCACCAGTTCGCTCAGCTGCTCCTTATAGGACTTGTGTTCCACGCCCTTCACTAGCTTAGTAGCTCTTCTCTGGACATGCTCCAGGACCTCAATGTCTTTCATGTAGTGAGGGGCCCAAAGCTGAAAACAGTACTCAATGTGTGGCCTCACCAGAGCTGAGAACATGGGGATGATCACCTCCCTGGTCCTGCTGGCTACACTGTACCTGATACAAGCCAGGATGCGGTTGGCCTTCTTTGTCACCTGGGCACACTGCCAGCTTATGTTCAGGTGAACATCGATTACAACCCTCATTTCGCTTTTCACATCTTTCCAGCCTCTCTGACCCAAGCCTGCATGGGGTTGTTGTGGTCAAAGTGCAGGACCCAGCACTTAGCCATGTTGAACCTCATCCCATTGTCCTCTGCCCACTGACCCATTCTGTCCAGGTCCCTCTGCAGGGCCTCCCTACCCTCTGGCAGATTGACACTTCCCCTCAACTTGACATCATCTGCAAACTTGCTGAGGGTGCTCTCAATTCCCTCATCCAAATCATCAATAAAGATATTATAGAGAATGGGCACCAACACCGACCCCTGGGGAACACCACTGGTGACCAGTGGCCAGCTGGATATTACTCTGTTCTGCATCACTTTCTGGGCCTGGCCATCCAACCTGCTTTTAACCCAGCAAGGCGTGCATGTGTCCAAGCCATGGGCTTCCAGCTTCTGAAGGAGAATACTATGGGAAACCATGTCAAAGACTTTGCTGATGTCTAGGTAAATTATGTCAACATCCTTTCCCTCATCCATCTGCATCTGTACGCTATCTGGTTGATTAGGATACACAGCAGCCATTAATGTAGGTTTCTTATTCCTTTTCATGGGTGGACATGGAACAGTGGATTATATTTAGATTTTACCAAAACCTTGATGCATTTTCTTTTAGCATTTAACTTGGTAGAAAAGTGTCATTATTACTTGAAATCACTTTAAATTAATAATTTTAATAAAATTACTTAAAAGTAATGAGTAGAACCAAGCAAAGCAAAAGTCCTGGTTGAGATCCTTACCCTTAGCAGATGACTACATTACAGATCTCAACAAGCTACAATACTGAGCCTTGTTCCATTGTTTCCATTCTCCCTGGTCAAATAAAAGCAATATTTCTGATATGATGGCTTTGATAAAGTAACCTGTCTATTCTGTCATTCAGTGTCCGCAACTCTTGTGTCAGAGATGGAAACATGGAGTTTAAGTACTCTTAAGATGTCAATAAAACTGAAAATAGGGCTTTTTGCCTTCAGTCCATCTAAGCAAAATGAATAAAATTTCATTGTTCAACTGCTGATGTTTTTGAAGGAGAGTTCTCTTTATGTGTGTTTGAAATCTGAGAAAAAAACATCCCCAGTGGACAAAGATTCTGTTTCAATCTTCGCCAAATTAACCTGATTCCAGAGAAGGTGGAGATCTTTTCTAGGTACCATCTACCTATCTAGAAGGAATAAGATGGCTCTGTAGTCGGATTTACAATTAGTAATACAAGATAATGCTTAATACATCAATCCAAAAAGCTAAAAGCCCTATCTGAGGTCTTTTCAATGGTTGTCAAAAAGTTGATTCAACACCATCAAATGACATAATCTGTTTCCTGTATTAGAAAGAATTGGACTCAATCTTCACTTTTTCACAGAACAGAGATTTAATATGAGATAAAATTTTTGTCTTATTATGCAGTACATTTACATCAGTATTTAAATGATCAATAATAACAACTGCTAACAATTACACCTAATTTTCTGATATGTCATGCCTTCTAAAGTGACACTGACTTTCTAGTTATTACTGGCCTATTCTACAACCACTACTTTTAAATCTAGTGCAGTTTAGTTCATTATCCAAAGGCATGTGCAGGGTGTTGTTAAATTTTAATAGTTTGATCATATCCAGATAGATACTGTCTAGGGAAGAGATTTGAACAACATGCTTGAAAGTAAATATATTTTGGCAAACCTCCTCAGGCGTCTCAGGCAGTCTTCATAGACAGTGATATTGTATAGCAGAAGCTCTCCTTCCAAATTCCATGTGATCATGGAGGGATGCCACTTACATAACACAGAAGCATTCTCTTTAAATTTATATGTTCATTAATCAAAATCAATTGAAATACTTAGGTGAGACATTTAGTTCAGTAAGAAACAGCAAAACACAAAATCATTAATTTGGCACCAAACTCATGAAATGTTATGGTTGCTTAAATAGGTGACCTTACAGTATATACCATGTACATTTACAAAGACCAAACAGAGAGATGTTTGCAGTACAATATTCATAACTTCAATGTTAATATGAGTTATACTGCTAATGTCTAGAATACAGTGCTGAAAGGACATCTTACAAAAGTCATGAATAGTTCATTAACTGATGATGAGAAAATCTTCAGAAACAAACTACCATGTGTTCATAAAAATTCATGTCTCATAATGAGAGTTTGTGAACATTTATAAATTTACATTGCAAAACAGTGTGGCTCATGAAAATTTAACTAACTATTCTTCTAAATAGTCCTTTTGAATACAGGGTTAAGTTCTGGTCACATTATGATTTAAACAAAAAAACAAACCCAAAAAAAAAACAAAAAAAAAAAAACAAAAAACGGGAAAAAACATATTACAGACTCATTGAACCATACAATGGCTCAGGATGGAAGGGACCTTCAAGAACATCTAGTTCTAACCCCATTGCCATAAGCAGGGATGTCACACACTAGATCAGGTTTGCCAGGGCCTCATTCAACCTGGTCTTGAACACCTCCAGGGATAGGTCATTCACAGCTTCTCTGAGCAACCTGATCCAGTGCTTCTGAGTGAAGAATTTAATCCTAACCTCTAACCTAAATCTCTTCTCTTTTAGTTTTAAACCATTCCCCCTTGTCCTGTCATTATCTGAATGAGCAAAACATTGTTTTGTTGTTGTTGTTGTTGTTGTTTGTTGTTTTGTTTTGTTTTGTTTTTTTGTAAGCCACTTTTAAGCATTGAAGAGCTTCTATGAAGTCACTTCAGAGTCTTCTCTTTAGGCTGAACAGCCCCTGCTCTCTCAGCATTTCTTCATAGGAGAAGTGTTCCAGTGCTCCGATCAAGTTTGTGGCCCCCCTCTGGAACCATTCTAACAGATTCACATCCTTCTTGTGCTGGGGGACCCAGACCTGGGTGCATTACTCCGAGTGGAGCCTCACAAGGGCAGAGTATAGAGGGACAATCATCTCCCTTGACCTGCTGGTCACTCCTCTGTTGATGCAGCCCAGGATGCAGCTGGCATTCTGGGCTGAGAGTTCACAGCTGCTTGCACTGCCAGCTCATGTGAAGCTTTTTGTCAACTAGAACTCCCACATTTTTCTCTGCAGGGCTGCTCTAGATGAGTTCTCCCAGTCTGCACTCATGTCCAAAATTGCCCCAACCCAGGTGCAGCAGATCCAGAGAAAAGAATCAAAGAGTTTCTTCTTAACCAATGAAAGGAAATGGTGGTGGTGCTATACAGTTAACAATAATAAAGTGTCCTCAAAAAAAACACAGTGTTTCCCAAAGGACTTACTTCAGATGAAAAGGAATGAAATGTGGAATTCTTGCTGTGTTTGATTATATAACATAGTACTTCTTAAATAAATAATGTGATCCAGATCACCATGAAATTTTATTCCCTTTCCATTTTTCATCTTAGAATGTTGAGTACTTCTATATTCTCTAGGACTTAGCTCTTTCATTGAGAACTGAACTAAACTGGTGGTATTTGCAGTGATTGTACACAGCTTAATCCAGTATGTCATGCTAAATCTACATTTATGAAAAATCATAGGTTTTCAATGGATAAGATACCTTATTATAGAAACTATCCTGCAAATGCCTCTTAGGGCAGCGTACTACCACTGCTCAGCACATCTAATAAAAACAACTAAGAAAAGGAAAGGAATTTGTTAGGAAAACAACTGTTGCCTATTTTTTCTTCAGAAGACCTACACTTGTACTAACTTTTAGACTTAAGATTGTGACGTATTAATTACTACTAATTTTTTTAAGAAGTAACTCTCTCTTGAGAAGCAGTTAGACTGAGGGTTCTTCATGGAGCTGCTTGAGAGTGAATGATTACAGGTCTTCTCGGCTGGATTCCAAATTTATGTTTGTATGGACACGATGAAATGCAAAAGACTGCATAAGATTGATGAGATCAGAGTAAAATGATACTCATGCCAGCCATAGTAAGTCATTCCTGTGAAGTAATAAACCAAAGCAAACCAAAGCACAAAATGTGAGAATTAGCTAGTATTTATGCAGTTACTTAAAAATTCAGTTATAAGTCCCATAAACAAGAGGACTTTTATGACAAGTAGCATCATAATCTACAAGGTAAAATAATTATTTCAATTTCAGTTCAGATCAGCTGTCATCAAAAGTGAGCACAGCATCAACTTTCTATTGCTCACTAAAATGTGACCCCTTAGCTTTATTTTCAGGAAGGGTTTGAGAGTGGCAAAGGGAATTAGCACAAAATGATCATAATAAATCTAACATAATGCTTCATAAACACATGTACTTAAAAACAACATCCTCATGACTTAAATAACATGCTGCTCTTGTTTTTTATAGGGAGGGAGTAATGCAGTTATTTTGCTTAAACAGAGAAGAAATGATGCCTGAGAAAAAATAATTCCAGAAAATAATTAATTCTTAGTAGAGTTACTACTGCCTTTTACTTTGTTTAAAACATAGAATATGCTTTATAGGATGGATACTTAAGTACCTTTTTTTTTTTTTCTGTTTTCTTTTTTCTTTTTTTTTTTTTTTTTTTCTCAGCAAAATATTTTGAATACAGGAATTCTATTGCTAAATTCCACTAACATAAAGTGCCCCTACATAACTTCATTTAAAGATAATGAACTATAATTATAAATTATGATTATAACCCCATAAAATGGAAAAATTGCTAGCTTTAAAGACTGGATAGTTTGTTAATTTTCAAAAATTTCTGTACTCTCAATTATGTCCCCCTGTGGTTATCTTCCACTGATTAATTTTTTTAACAGCATATGACAAGGTAGCACAGTCATGTCTATGTAGTAAAAGTCCTTCAGTAATCCTAAAAAAAAGTTTGAGATAAAATCACAATTACTCATCATCAATGCATGTATAAACAAAATATGCATTCTTTATTTCAACCCACATACAGCCTGTCATTTGGAGCATGTCCATAAAAGATTACATTTTCCTAAGCTAACATGGGGAGTGGATTTTGGTCTCTGTAGTAGTGCAGTAACAGAGTGGGACTAAAAAGATGGCAGTTGTGTCTCCCAGACCACATCCAGGCTGCAGACTGGGGCCTCCTGGGCATAGGTACTCAAGGCCAAAGGAGAAAGCCACCTTAAACCAGGTATTTTTGTGCCAGGGGCACAAAACTCTGATGAAACATGGCATTACTCTGTTTTCAGTTTCAGAGCTAAGCTGCAACCCAGTGTAGCTTAGTAGGTGTCTGAATTGATAGGTGCCAGTGATCCCTGATCTGTGGCAAGGTGCACAAGCTCAGGTCCTTACTGTGTACTGACCACAATACTGCACTGAGATGAGGAAGAAAATTTTAAGTTTATACTAACTCTGATTATTTTTATGTATTCTTCATTAATACTGAATTTGTTTTTGAAGAATCAAATGACATAAAACATGTTTGGTAAAATATTGAGAAGTAGGTACTAAATCATTTAGAAGTAGTAAAGTACTAAATCATTCCCTTCACATTCCTATACCTATTTTTTCCATTATCATCCACCGCACAGTAGTTTGAGAAAGTGAAGAACAAAATTTTAAAAACATATGGTGTTCTTGGCAGAAAAAGCTAATAGCTGTGGGGACTAAACAAAGATATTGGGGAGCCTGGAGCAAACAGATAAACTTGAATCTGATCAGTGCTGGGATGCATTCTGAGATGTATACAATCAATAGCAAGACCTAAGGAATGTGAGTGATTGTCTTGTGCCATTTTCACTTCTACATAAATCCAGCATGAATTACACATTTCTGACAATTAAAAATTCACATTCTGCTTTTCCAGTCTTCTTGTATGTCTGTAAGGAAAGGTCATGAATATCCTGATAATCAGGCTTCAGTTAACAGATCATTCATCTTACTCTAGGAAAGTAGGCAAGCTTTCCCCCCGGGTTAAGCGGGATTTCTCCCCCAGAAAAGGCAACGTTTCCTTCTCAGACTAAACATAAAAGTTAAAACCTTGACAGTTTACACAGGTTGAAGGGAAAGGAAAGAAAAGAAGACAAGATGATCTGACATATAAAATGAGATGGTTCGTATTTGAAAAACTTCTAAAAATGTTAATTTACAGAACTTACAAAATAACTCTTTGTTTTACTTTTTCTGAGATGTTTTATTTTACTAGAGTAAAACAAATGAATAACTAGCTATTGAACAAACTCTTCATAGGTCTTCCAAAATGTCTTTTAAATAATTTATTTATTGTAAAAATTCCACCAATTAATATTTGGGATTTCAGTGAATTGATTCCTTTTATGAAATCAAGTCTTCAAATATTCTTCAATCCTTTCTGGATTGCAAGTAAATTAGTAAAAAACAAAACAAACAAAAGTAATACAAAGTAAATTTAAATATTCTTTTTCTAAACAACTCTCTCTTTTAATTTATTTATCAAATATTTTGCAATCTAAATCTATATTCTCTTTTGACTAATACTCAGAAATATAAACATCTTGATTTTTGCCTGTGTAATCAGATATGGTTTTGTAGTTGTTTGTTTATTTGGCAATATATGTTCTAAGAACAAATGTGGTAAATTTATATCTGAAGTACTGTACTCTACAAAACTGTCTGTGCTTTCAGCAAATTCGTTCTTTCTTTTCCAAAATATAAGGAGAGAAATTTTGCTGAACTTTAAATGTAATTTTTTTTCTCATTATTTTTAATCTTATTTCTTGGTGATTTTCAATTAAAATTGAAATAAATGTAGGGTGGATTTTTTGTTTGTTTGTTTGTTTTCATGTTGCCTATGATTGTAATTGAAAATGTAAGTAGTGAGACTCGGACTACTCATTGCAAAGGACAGATTACTAGACGTTCTTATTTAATTTTCTTCAAATTGTTAATACTCTTCAGAGGTGGTATTTATTTGCGAGTGAGTCCTAAAGACATACTTAAAATGATTTTTGTTCTATGTGATATGTTTTAGCTTTTTTTTTCTTTTTTTTTTTTCTTTGACGCAAGTACGGTTGATTAATAACTGATAATAATAATTGAAAAAATTTGTAGTACTTTCAGGAAATGAAATCACACTAACTTGCATGGAATTCCCAAACATATGCCAGTATCTTCATTAACAGTTTGATCAAATAGGTTACTGTCAGAAATTTTATTCACAGAGAGTCTTCTTAAGTATTTTTAAAATTCTTTCTAACATTCCACTTTAATTAGATTTTATTTGTTGCCCAACCAACTGAAGTTCTGATATGATCTGCCAATGGGCTAATGGGCTAATGGGCTAATGGGCTAATGCAAAATATACTGGAAATTGTATTTTTACATTCCAGCTTTACTCCCACTTTCTGATCTGCTCCTTTTTGGCTTTTCTTTCTCATTGAATTTTTTAGTCTTCTGTGTTCCACATCCATTCTACCCATGCTCTTGTTATCTCCCTATTAATCCCACAGAAAATCTGTAATTGAGACATGGTCATGATTTATTAATTTTTGAAGGTTCATTTTAGATACGTTTAATGTTGAAAATGTCCATCTACAGCCATTATAATTACAATTCAATAATTGCAAAACTTTGTGACAAAAATCATCGTCTACTACTGTTGTTTGTTGTCACAACATTGTCTCTACTGTTGTTAACAAATAAAAACCTCTACGCTCTGTTTGGTTATAGTAGTCAACATAAAGATACGCATAACAAACTCTTTTTCCATCATATTATAAGGCTATGCCAGTGCTTTTTATCTTCTGTATTTTTGTAATGTACAGGTAAAAATATAGATAAAAATATATATGCGTGTGTGTGTGTTTTGGCAATTTGATAGTTTTTAATGTTTTTTGTTTTTGTAACACATAGGTAAAAATAGATAAAATTTCTTTTTTTTTTTTTTTCTTGTTATTTAATACAACATGTTACTAAATTGCATCATTTACTTAACTGAAGGAAAAAATGTTTTGTTTTGTTTTGTTTTGTTTTCCCAGAGGAAAAAAAATGAGTTTTTCTGAGGAGAAAACTTTTGGTTTTACTATTCTTCCCAACTCCATGTGATTTATTATTATTATTATTTATGAATGTAATCTTCTGTTGCATATTTCGTCCTTTTTTCATGATGGTGATGAAGCGTTACTTTTGTTCGAGTTTTTAAAGAACATAAGCATATGCATCAATTAGGACATCCTGTGTTCAACAAGCCATGTAAGTATGTGTTTTAATCACATTAATTTCAACAAGACTCACATATTTTTTAAAATTTGAATATAACTAGGAAAAAAAAAAAAAAAAAAAAAGTAACTGTTTTATTAGATGCAAAAAGCCTACTTTTAGGGTATTGAAAATTTCAGATTCTGAGGGAGAATCTGTAACAAGGGAAACATTAGGAAAACTAGGCAGAAGTCATGGGGGACTTCAACCACCCTGACATCTGCTGGAAAGACAACACGGATAGGCACAAACCGCTCAAGAGTTTCCTGCAAAACACTGACGACAACTTTTTGAGAAAGGTGGTGGAGGATCCAACAAGGAGAGGTGTGCTGCTGGACCTCGTTCTAACAAAGAAAGAAGGACTGTTTGGAGATGTACAGGTTGGCGGCCATCTTGGTTGCAGTGACCATGAGATGGTGGAGTGAAGGCAGGGCAATCCTGTGTAGAGGAGGCATGGCAATAAGTAGGATTGCAACCTTCAGGCAATCAAATTTTGGCCTCTTCAGGAACATAGCTGGAGGAATCCCATGGGTTAGGGTCCTAGAAGGAAGTGGGGTCCAAGACAGCTGGTCAAGCATCACTTCCTCCAAGCTCAAGATCAGTGCATCCCTGTGAGTAAGAAGGCAAGCAAAAGGGGTACAAGACCTGCATGGATGAGCAGGGAACTCCTAGCAAATCTCAAACAGAAGAAGGAAATTTAGAGCATACAGAAAAACAGACAGGCCACCTTCCTTCTTCCCTTCCTCCCTTCCTCCCTTCCT
>MU012740.1:12584-24171 GCA_011074415.1 Stictonetta naevosa | reverse complement strand
TCTCCTTCTCCTTCTCCTTCTCCTTCTCCTTCTCCTTCTCCTTCTCCTTCTCCTTCTCCTTCTCCTTCTCCTTCTTCTCTTCTCTTTCTGAAGAGAACTGAAGAGAAAGCATGATTGTAACAGTATGTTTTAAAAAAAAATCAGTAAAAATATAATTTTAATAGCTAAAATTTGGCAGACTGCTTCTATTCTCTTTCTTCCAAAAGAACTCCCTTTCATTATTTATTTTAGTCTGGTACAAAATTTGTGAGCTACAGCAAGATGCATAGAGCTTTTAGACATTACCCTGCAGCTCAACAATATCTCAAAGGAAAAAAATAATAATAAATAAATTTAAAAATTCAGTAGGCTGTTTCATGGTTCAAGTTTTCCTTTCTTCAAATCAACAGTAATTGTAATTTTCATTTTTCTTTACAGTTCTTAAGCAAGCTGAAAAAAAAGCAAATTTCATTAAGTGTACTGGTTCTACAATAAGCCACTCTTTTATATTACTGTAATTACAAACTACATGCTGGAACTAAACACTACAGCACTGAACTACAGACACACTGAATAGCACAGGGTGGGTGGGAGACTACAGGACAGCTTATTGTGAATAAGTGCTTCTTAAGTGATTAATGTGCTTGAATATAATGTCTTTCTCTGCAGCAAGTGAGATCTTATTGAGCCAAGCAAAGGGATTATCATAAGAAAATACTTTTTTAAAAAATAATACTTCTTATACACCAAGATCACTTAGATAAAATAAATGTGTGAGATTCTCTGTAATCAAACTATCTATTAAGTGCCTAAATCAATATTATTTTTGCATCTTTTGCTTTAAATATAATGTAGCATTTGCTATGAAATAGTCATCCTTTCTCCTCTGTAATTATGTTGGTTAATTGGCCTCTTTCATGCATAATATGTTCTATAGACACCAATATATATCTTTTTTCCTTAAGGAAAACAAGCATCTATTTTAATATACGTGCTAGTTTGCACAGTGTCTGTGGGTTAAAGACCACTGTTTTTCCTGGGCTGACTCTCTGTATTCACTACTCTGTGATTAGGATGCTCGTAGCTTGGCCGTGAACATTCAGTTTTCATTATGCAAAGAGCACGTTGCAAGATATTTCAAAGAAATTTTTTGGAGGGGTTTCTTCTGCCTGTCATCGGTGTGTGAAACTACTGGAAGGGCACTGGAGATACATTATGAAAAGCCACTGGATATATGATTTGCTACTAGTTCAGAAGAGATTAACTTTAAAAACAAAATGTTCCCCAAAATAAAAATAAAAATAATAATAATAATAATAATAACATGAATTTATCTCATAGAGAAAGTTTCTAGTCCTGGAAGAGCTGAATCCTAGCTAATCCATCACTATCACTACACCATCACCAAAACTAGGTTTACATGGTATCCCCCTTCTTGGCCTGCCCTCCTTTATGGAGAACTCAAATAAAAAGTCACCATTCTCCAGGAGAGAAGCAAGAGTGCATAAAAAGGTCTACAAAATCATTCCTAGCTTGGCTATTAGTGAATGATAGACTTGTGACACTGCCCATATCCTTTTTCCTTTTGTTTGTCACCAGGGACTTTCAGCAGATCTATCTCCCTTTCTAGTTTTGGTCTTAAAACAAATGGTGTAAAAAAGTGGATTTCTCAGTCTATCTGTGTCTGTCTGTCCTTCCTTTCCTTTTCCCTTTCATATAATCAGTCTTGTAAATTTACCAGCAGATCTCTTTTATATCAATTATAATTTTAGTAATGTAATAGAACATTTGGTTCTTCCTGTTTATATATAAGTAATTCATACTATAGTTTATATATTGTTTCTTTTTATATAACTAGTACTGGAAATGCACATCATTAAAAATAACGTGTCAGTCACAGATAAAATCTCAAGCTATGAATGAAGCAACAGACCATGAATTTTTCTGCTTAGGTCTAATATTTCTTGGTTGATTATATAACACCAAACATTGTCAGCTGTCTGATTTAAGCATAACATGACTATAAAAATGGCATAATTTTTAACTTTTCAATTTCTCTTTGCTCTCAGACACCTTTATTTAAAATGGTTTCACTGCAGGTTGGCATATTTTTATTGTACACAGATCAATCTTGCAGATGTAAATAGATTTACAACCTCATGATATTGTTATTTTTTTCATTTATCTTTCAATGTTCTGATTATTTCAGCTATAAGTACTCCCACAATGCTAAATAATAATAATAATAATAATAATAATAAACACTGTGAATACTGGGAAATGGATCTGGGTTCCAGATTCCTTCAAATCCCCTTGGACTTAAGAACTGCACAGTAACAAATTTCATAAACAATTTTCAGCTCTTTTCAGGATTATTTTTTAATCTACTTCGGAGTCTTTAAGTTCTTTCCAACATGATACAGAACTTCTCATTAGCCCATTACAGATCTCTAGTTATAGATAATTAGTGACAAAGCTGAGTAAGAAATTGAAGAGATACTCCCAGGTTAGGCTAGCTTTTCAAGTTCTTTATCTTTCTTACACCTCTCCATTGCCAGAATACACCAATTTCACTGTGGATATGGAATTTTCATTATGGCATCAGTCAAAGCTCACTTCAGCCATTCAAATCTTCTTTTCCTGCACCCTGGAAAAAATCTTCTTATAGCTAGGATAAAATAGATATATATCACATTTTATTATTTCACTGCATTAAGGAGTGGTGAAAAGGTCTATCCAGAGCAACTTTATATAGGAAGGGTGGACATAGAATTATTCATCTAATTAATTTACGTTATAGTTATATGTATAATGTAGTATGTTTTCAATACTTACTACATAGAACAATTCCTTAAGAATACCAGCTAGCTTCTTGTCACAGAAGTTCTCATAAATAAGCCTGTATCTAGTTTGAAACTAAATGAAAAGAAGAAAAAATGAGAAAAACTGAGGCTGAGAAAATAATTGGCTTTGATTCCTAATTGTAGACACAGTGAAATTTCCTTGAAAATTGGTTTGGAAATGCTCTGAATAAAATAAATACTGTTTTGTAGCCATGCAGCCAAAGCAGAGGTCAGTAACATCTCTGATGATCAATGACTTTGTTGAGGGAATAGTGTCCACCCTCAGCAAGTATGCTGATGATACAAAGCTAGGAGGAGTGGCTGACACACCAGAAGGCTGTGCTAACATTCATCGAGACCTGGACAGGCTGGAGAGCTGGGCAGGAACAAATTAAATGAGGTTTAACAAGAGCAAGTGTAGAGTCCTGCATCTGGGAAAGAAAAACTGCATTTATCAGTACAAGCTGCGGGATGACCTGCTGGAGAAGAGCTCTGAGGAGAAGGAACTGGGGGTTCTGGTGGACGACAGGTTGACCATAAGCCGGCAGTGTGCCCTGGTGGCCAAGATGGTCAATGGGATGCTGGTATGCATTCAAAGGAGCATGGCCAGCAGGTCAAGGGAGGTGATCCTCCCCGTCTACTCTGCCCTGGTTAGGCCTCACCTGGAGTACTGTATCCAGTTCTGGGCTTCCCAGTACAAAAAAAAAAAAAAACGGGGATCTCTTGCAAAGAGTCCAGTGGAGGGCAACAAAGGTGATACAGGATCTGGAGCATCTTCCCTATAAGGAAAGGTTGAGAGACCTGGGACTGAGAGGGGATCTTATCAATGTTTACAAATATCTTAAGTGTTGGAGACAGAGGGATTTGGCCAACCTCTTTTCAGTGGTTTGTGGGGACAGGACAAGGGGTAATGGCCACAAGATGGAGCACAGGAAGTTCTGCACCAACATGCGAAAGAACTTCTTCACAGTGAGGGTGATGGAGCACTGGAACAGAATGCCCTCCCAACAGTGCAACTCCCAAACAGGGAGGATGTTCAGTCTCCTTCTCTGGAGATATTCAAGGCCCATCTGGAGGCCTACATCGGCAACCGGCTCTAGAGAACCTGCTTTGGCAGGGGGGGTTGTACCCGATGATGTCTTGAGGTACCCTCTAACCCTTACAATTCTACGATTCTGTGATTCTGTGAATTGTATAAAATAATCAATATTAAATCACTTTGGACTAAAATATGGGCATACTAGAACAATCTAACCAGTAACATTTTAATTTTATTTTTATTTTGTTTTATTTTATTTTTATTTTTTTTAATTATTTTTATAATGCTGTGGTAGCACAGACAAACACAACATACAATGATTTTACATAAGCATGTGAGCAATATGACTGCAAAGGCAGCAAGCAATGGCTTTTATGGTCGCAAGCAGGAGGTAACCAAGTGAGATAAATTGAAAAATAAAGAAGAAAAGTGCAAGGGAATACCTGTGGTCCAGACATCCTGCCAAACAAACAAGGAGGCTAAGGATCAGAATGAAGAACAAGGAAAATAGCACCAGGAACAGATGAGATCCCACTTTTGAAAGGAAAAGGGAACATAAACATAGACAACGACCAGAGAAAGACGGACAAGAAAAAAGACAACTGCCTTCTGTTCCCATTTCTCTTATCTAAGAGCTATAAAGCCTGATCAACTTGATTACAGAGGATTATTATGTGCATCCTTCTGTACTAATTACACAGTATCTTCATGACTCCTAACATTTACCTGCTATCAGATTTGTGTATGCAGTGAAAAGATAGTAGTAACGATTAACTATGTGTGAGAACTATCTGTCAGGATGAAGTGTGCTGCTATTAAGTCAGTTTGATCAAGCCTTGTAAAGTTTGAAGCTTACCTTGCATATATTTCAGACGTACAAACGCTCTTACAGCAGTGATCTCTAATTCAGTGATACA
Organism: Stictonetta naevosa; assembly: GCA_011074415.1. Classification (NCBI taxonomy): domain Eukaryota; kingdom Metazoa; phylum Chordata; class Aves; order Anseriformes; family Anatidae; genus Stictonetta; species Stictonetta naevosa. Next base: position 19,393 of record MU012740.1, on the reverse strand, counting down.
GAGATAGACACACGTGGATACACACTGCTGCAGCAGCCATATTCTTTTGAACAGTTTCAGACAAGACTGTTATGGCATGCAGTCAAAATATTAACCTAAGTAAATTTTTGCCCTGGCCCTGCGCTTAGTGGAACCAAATCTGAACCTTCTCAGAGTTTTCTACTCTGTGTTTTTATTTAGAGATTAAAAATAAAAACAAAAAAAATCTGATTATAGATCTGAGACAAAATTAATCAGCAATATTTTCATTTGGGGACAGCTCACTACTACACTACTAGCCTACAGAATCATGTATTTCTCCTCTGTTCTCAATTGGAGAGACATGGATTTGATTGATGGACCACTCAGTGGGTAAGAAAATGGCTGGATGGTCACACTCAAAAAATTGTAGTAAACAGTTCAATGTCCAAGCAACAAGTGGTGTTACTCTGAGGTCAGTATTGGTACCAGTGCCATTTAACATGTCTGTTGGTGACATGGACAGTGGGATTGAGTGCACCCTCAGCAAGTTTGCTGACGCAACTAAGCTGCATGGTACAGTCAACACACTGGAGAGAAGGGATGGCATCCAAAGGGACCTGGACATGTTTGGGAGGTGGACCTGTTTGAACCTTGTGAGGTTCAACTAGGCCAAGTGCAAAGTCCTTCACGAGGGCTAGGGCAATCCAAAGCACAAATACAGGCTGGGTGAAGAATGGATTGAGAGAGGCCCTGGGGAGAAGAACTTTTGTGGTGTTGGTTGGTTACAAGATCAATATGAGCTACATGAGTACATCAAAAAAAAGGCATAACCAGTGGGTCAAGTGAGGCGTTTGTGCCCCTCTACTCTATTGTGAGACCCCCACCTGGAGTACTGTGTTCAGGTCTGTGGTCCCCAGTATAAAAGAGACACACACCTAATAGAGGAAGTCCACAAGATTGACCGAAGAGCTTCTCCTATGAAGACAGTTGGGGTTGTTCAGCCTGGAGAAGAGAATACTGCAGGAGACCTTATATACCTTATATACGGGAGCCTTTCATACCTAATGGGGGGCTACAGGAAAGATGGGGAGGGACTTTTTGTCAGGAGATGTAATGATAGGACAAGAGATAATGTATTTAAATTAAAAGAGGGTAGGTTTAGATTAGGTATAAAGAAGAAATTCTTTACTCTGAGGGGTGAGGCACTGGAACAGGTTGCCCAGAGAAAATTTGGATGCCCCATACCCAGAAGTGTTCAAGGCCAGGTTGGATGGGGATTTGAGCAACCTGGTCTAGTGGAAGGTGTCCCTGCCCATGGCAAGGGGGTTCACAGAATCATAGAATCATAGAATATTCCAAGTTGGAAGGGACCCATAAGGATCATTGAGTCCAACTCCTTGCACCTCACAGGTCTACCCAAAAGTTTAGACCATGTGACTTAGTGCACAGTCCAAACGTTTCTTAAATTCATACAGGCTTGGTGCAGTGACTACTTAACTGGGGAGCCTGTTCCAGTGCACAACCACCCTCTCAGTGAAAAATGTCCTCCTGATATCTAGTCTGAACTTCCCCTGCCTCAGCTTCACCCCATTCCCGCGGGTTCTGTCACTGGTGTTTATGGAGAATAGGTCACCCGCCTCTCCACTCCCCCTTGCGAGGAAGTTGTAGACCGCAATGAGGTCTCCCCTCAGCCTCCTCTTCTGTAGGCTGAATAGACCCAGTGATCTCAGCCGCTCTTCATACATGAACCCCTCCAGGCCCTTCACCATTTTCAACGCCCTCCTCTGGACAATCTCCAACAGCTGAATGCCGTTTTTGTACTGTGGTGCCCAGAACTGCAGACTGTACTCAAGGTGAGGACGCACCAGCACAGAGTAGAGCAGGACAATCACTTCACTTGCCCTACTAGCGATGCCGTGCTTGATGCACCCCAGGATACAGTTGGCCTTTCTGGCTGCCAGGGCACACTGCTGGCTCATATTCAACTTGCTGTCAACCACGACTCCCAGATCCCTCTCTGCGGGGTTGCTCTCCAGCGTTTCGTCGCCCAATCTGTACATACGGTCAGGGTTGCCTCGTCCCAGGTGCAGGACCTGGCACTTGTTTTTGTTAAACTTCATGCGGTTGATGATCGCCCAGTTCTCCAACCTGTCCAGATCTCTCTGCAAGGCCTTTCCACCCTCATCCAAGTCTACAACTCCTCCAAGTTTGGTGTCGTCAGCAAATTTGCTCAAAACACCTTCTAGTCCTATATCCAAACCATTTATAAAGACATTGAAGAGGACTGGCCTTAAGATAAGAGTCTTGAGGGACCCCGCCAGAGACCTTCCGCCAGCCTGATGTGGCCCCATTTACCACAACCTTTTGAGCCCTGCCCATCAGCCAATTGCTCACCCATCTTATGATGTTTTTGTTAAGCTGTATGCTGGACATTTTGTCCAGTAGGATCCTATGGGAAACCATGCCGAAAGCCTTGCTGAAGTTCAAAAAGATCACATCAGCTGGTTTCCCTTGGTCGACTAGACGGGTGATCTTATCGTAAAAGGAAATCAAATCTGTTATGCAGGACCTACACCTCACGAACCCACGCTGGCTGGGACCAATGACTGCATTGTCCCCCACGTGCGCTTCAATAGACTCAAGAATCACCTTCTCCATAATTTTACCAGGCACTGACGTGAGGCTGACAGGCCTGTAGTTGCCAGGGTCTTCTTTCTTACCCTTCTTGAAAACTGGCACATTTGCCAGATTCCAGTCTACCGAGACCTCTCCAGATTCCCAAGATCAATGAAAAATAATTGAGAGAGGTCCTGTGATGATGTCAGACAGCTCTTTAAGTACCCTGGGATGAATCCCATCCGGACCCATGGACTTGTATGGATCCAGGTGGAGCAGCAAATCCCACACACGTTCAGGTTCGGTTGGGAGTTTGATATTCCCACCATCACGGTCCTCCAGCACAGGGTACCCAGGGTCCCGAAGCCCATCAACAGCGTTGAAGACAGAGGAGAAGAAGGCATTAAACATCTCTGCTTTGCCTACGTCATTGTCTGTGAGTTGACCTTCCCCATCAAGCAGCGGACCTATGTTTTCTTTGGTTTTCCTCTTTCTGTTCACATATCTGAAAAAAAAAAACTTTTTTATTGTCTCCCACAGACATGGCCAGCTTCAGCTCTAGTTGGGCTTTGGCTACACGAATTTTCTCCCTACAAACACGAACAGCATCCCTGTATTCCTTCCTTGTCGCCCGACCTTCCTTCCAGCAGCCGTTTTTTTGCCTAAGCTCCAGTAGAAGATCCCTGGACAGCCAGGCCGGCCTGCTGCCCCACCTGCCTGACTTCTGATATTTTGGAATTGCCCGATCTTGTGCTTTTAGGAGGCAGTGCTTAAGGACTGACCAGCACTGATGGACACCCATGCCTTCAAATGTAGTTTCCCAGGGGACCTTGCTGACTAGCTCCCTGAGCAGCCTGAAGTCTGCTCTCCCCACATCCAGGGCTGAAGTTTTGGTGGCAGTTTTCCTTCTGTCACCATAAATTCTAAATTCAGCCACTTCATGGTCACTATGACCAAGATGGCTGCCAATTGCCACGTCTCCCACAAGACCCTCTCTGTTCTCCAGAAATAGATCTAAGAGGGCACCATTCCTAGTTGGCTCCCTTAGCACCTGCAACCAGGAAGTTATCATCGAGGTGCTTTATGAACCTCCTGGACTTGCTCATGTCAGCTGTGTGGTGAGTATTAGAGATCTGGAAGATTCCTTCCAGCCCGGGCCATTCGATTGTATGACTCTCAAAGGCAGAGCGGTGAACAAAGCTTTCTATATAAACATTAAAAGTAGCACTGACCTACTGAGGTCCAATATCTTTCAAAATTTCAAACATTTCTTATAGTATTGCAATAAGAAGTTTTTGTTGTTGTTGTTTTGTTTTTGTGGGTTTTTTTTGTTTTTTTTTTTTCTTTCTTGGAAAGTGTTAGGACTTGAAGAGCAAAATATAAACAGAAACTGAAACATAATATCATGTAGGTTTTAATAACATTTACCAATCTTGTTTTTTATTCCCATGGGAATTTGAGAAACCAGATGGCTACTACAAACAGACAGCGTATCAAATGTTAATTTATAAACATTTAGCCAGTCCTTTAATCTGACTGCCATTTGTAGGCAAGCATTATGAATTCAATTAAGACAATCCCTTTTGGAAAACAACATTATTTTCTTTCACTCAGCCATTTATAGAGAGACTTCTCTCTCCCTGAACGGAATGGAAGAGTGTTAAAAAAGAAGCATTTAAGAAGCTGTCATTCTGGAACATGAATTGCAGCAAAATGTTGTCAGTATGTATATAAAAATTACTGGAAGTAGTTTTGCTGGTGTTACAGGAATTTAATTGGTGTTATGTAAGTGAGAAGGTTGTTCAACTCATCTTTTTCAACTGTCCACCTTTTTAATTTTTTGGTGGATAAAATTTGAGGTTGTCAAAACACATTTTATACAGATGGCATCTTAGAAATATACTTTCCACTAACTTCTCCTAGTCTGAAATTCAAAATGCATAACTTGCATTTTAAACTAACTTCCAACTTCTTTTGGATGACTTTATTTTTCTCTTGAAATTGGTATTGAGATAGGGTTTTTTTATACATATATATATATATTTAATCCAGGCATGACTCTTCAATGAAAGTATGTTTGGTTAGTAATGAGTGTATTATTTTACAGCTTTTAAATCTCTAGGTAAAATACATATCTCCTGCCACTACACCAGCCAAAAATCACAAAACCTAAGATTTTTTTTTTTAAATGACATATAATAAAATATGTCCACTGAAATAATAAAATAATAAAAACAAACAAACAAAAATCATTTTCCATCCCACTCCCTTATTTTTCTTATCTTGTTAAAAAGTTATTTATTAAAGCTAAAAGTAATAATAATAAATTCCCAATCTAGGTAAAATGGTGTTTATTGAGACTTATGTAAAACAAAACAAAACAAAACAAAATTTCTCATGAAACGTTTTTCCCAGACAAACCTATAATGGCATTGAAGCAACCAAAATGAAGGTCATGAGCAGTTAACATCTCATGTACACATTAATCCTTTGTATTTCTTCACATATGGTAAACTCAAAAGTATCTCTTCTGAAGTTTTCTATTTCCTGTAATCTCAGTAACCAGAAGTCCGTATTGCCTGTCATGTAAAAACTTGAATGACGTCTTCTTCAACCCCACTACATAGAGTCTTTTGCTCTACATCTCCAACCACTCTTTTTTTTTTCTGAACCGTGGTATCATTCATGAAATTGTGTGTTCTACTCAGTGTACCTCCTTAGTCTTACATACATATAAAATTTTGTATATTCATTGAGTATGTGTTGATAAAATTTTATATATTCATTGAGTATGTGTTGATAAACCATAGCTCAAAATAACTTCTAAAGTTACTTCTTGGTATTTGGTATTTTGAGAATACTTGTAAAGAAAAAATGTATTTTTGTAGAATTTCTTACATAACTCTTTTCATATTCACAGTGTCTGCTAATTTAAGCAAATATTCCATCATGAATGACAGTCAAGTGTATGTAGAAAAATAACCAAATTTTCAGTTGTCCTTTTGAAATGTGGCTTTATGGGTATTGAGAGAATTCTGCTGAGTTCAGCTGAATAAATTGCCTTTTTAATGTTAGTAGAATAAAATTCATTTTAGTACAAAGAGATTGAACAATTTGTTTGCAAAGGATTTATCATGAGTAGTGATCCCTACCTTCCTTTGAGAAATACAGAGATTATATATCATTCCAAAACAGTTATAACTACATTCCACATTTAGAAATTAATTCAACTATTCTTGAAATAGAGCTAAGATTACACAAATCTATCATGTTTTTCAGCTAATGTGTATGGTATTTCCAGTTCACAATTAAGGTGCTTAACTGTGCCCAGACAGTTTATTCACCAAGTCTGAGTAAAACTGTCCAGGTGATAAGAGCCACCTAAGGACAGACGTGTATGCACATACACTCAAGAGCACCCTTACAAACATGGCTTGCTGTAGATATGCACAAAGAAATGGTTCTTGTGAAACTGGAATATCATAGAATCATAGAATCATTAAGGTTGGAAAAGAACTTCAAGATGGCTTAGTCCAGCCATCGGGTAGTTTCATGAAAAGCCATATTAGGGCTTTCCTGTATAAACCCAATCCTGAGGTTTGGAGGCCATTAAAAGATGGCTCAGAGATGCACTTAGGCAAACTTCTAACAGAGCTAAAGTTTTATCAGAGATAAAACTGGAGGTGGGGGGTGGACAGTCAAGTTTCAGAGAGTAGAAAATCATGCCACTATCATTGCCACTTTTCCATTGTACTTTCAAGAATGTTTCCCCAGTGCTTTCATATTAACCCCTTACTTTACCTCACAGTTTTAGCCCCTTCTTTCTCCCAGACTTACATCCTTCCTCCTTTCTTTTTTCTTGACTCCTGTCACATTTATAAATATTTATTTTCTCTCTTCCTAACTGAAACTCATTTTCTATCCTAGGCAGGGAGTAGAAGGGCTGTGAAAGAAAGTCATTGTCATATTAATAGTCCTGGCTTCATTTAGGACAGAGGTAATTTTTCTCCTTGTAGCTGGTAGGGTGCTATGTTTTGGATTAGGATGAGAAGAGTGCTGATGACATGTTGATTGATGTTTTAATTGTTGCAGAGCAGTGCTTAAACCAAGCCAAGGACTTTTCAGCTCCTCACTCTGTCCTTCTGTTCTGCCAGTAGGCAGGCTGGGGCTGCAGCAAGAGCTGGGAGGGGACAGACCCAGGGCAGCTGACCCAAACTGGCCAAAGGGGTATT
>JAACYO010018107.1:0-12354 GCA_011074415.1 Stictonetta naevosa | reverse complement strand
ATAGGGATCTATAATTGCTATGTATCTGAAAAAAATATTATTTTTATTATTATAATATTATAATACATACTAAAATTGGGACACTGTGACACAGAGCTGTGCAGGAGGTCACTTGATCCTGTTCAGCAGAACTTTTTAGAGGGAAAGGGGTTTTGGCTTCTGCCTTGCCTTCTTTCATGCTCTGCTGCTCAGCAAAAAATTCCAGGTACATTCCAGAAAAACCTTTTGTTTCCTTGGTGGGGGGTGTTTAAAAAAGAATGCTGGCTTGACACTTGGGCTCAGTGTGTGTTGTTCAAACACTACATCTAGGGTTTTCCTCAACTCTGCAGGGCATTAGTGAAGGATTGCATGACTAATGCGATACATTTTTGTTTTTAATTTAATCTTTCTTTATATGCAACCTTTAAAAATTCTGATGTTCTTTCTTCAAGGAATATGAAAGGTCTGGGAAGGGCACAGAACTTCTAACTAAATGGTTCTAGTGAGCTCTTGGCTTTAAAGTGGGTATGTGTCAAAAGAAGGTTCAAGCATCCATTGCACAATGTTACAAAGCCTGAGATTTTGCAATACATTGTAAATGGAAGGAACATTTGATATGCTTCACTACTAAATTTCTTGCATAAAAATGAATTAAAATTAAATAGTTTGACATCTGTGTCCTGAAATATTCATGAGCTATTTATCTCACAACACTGTTTTATATTAATTTCAAACATCAAGAGAATTTTGTGAAATTTGCGGAATAAAAAGAATTGGTTAAAGACCAGCTAATCAGTAGCTCAAGGCAGCAGTGAGGAAAATCACTAGGAGAATTATGGCTCATGGGGGATATATGGCTCACATTCCTCTTGCTGATTTGTTGGTGTCCATTTTCAAAGGATTTCACAGTATGAATTCAAATACATGATCTTTGCCTTACAAATAAATCGTCACCACTACTTACATAACTAAGGAAAAAGTGATTTGTGCTAGAGTGAACTTTTTATGCCACTGAGAGGCTGTCCCAGTAATGATAAAAGCGAATGACGGCAGCCCTCTAACATGCGAGATCCCAGTTTCCACAGCTAGATTTTTGAAAGGGATATATAATTTTAGCTAAAGAGTACTGACATCTTGTGGCTGCATGCAACAGTGCAAAGAGCTGTAGTCGTGCCAGACTCAGAAGAGCGCGATGCAGCTTTAATAAATGACAATCACTGCGTTTCCTGATGGTTGTAAACACAAATGTCTGGAATATGAAACCCATTAATGGTGAGAAGAAAGACTGTCCCCCGTTTTAGCTCATGAAGATGTAATTTTGTTCATGTTAGATGTATTGTTGATTTTGAAATAAGCTTGAATCCATTAGACTCAAATATTGCTAGGGCTGACAAACAGCTGGTAGAGAAATAGAAAGATGAATGCCATCCGAAATTTTTCACTGAAATGAATTTCATGTACATAAAAGTTAAAATTTACCAACTGGCATTTTAGGGAAAGTAATTAGTTTGAATTTTCTATCAAACCTTTTCCTTTCCTTTAAAGTCTTAACTATGTCTTTTGCAATCAGCATGCACAGTAAAAGACTGGCAGCCGTCCTTTGGCCTGCCATGGAGGCCGTGGTTTCATGAGGACTGGGGCTGGCACAAGCTGCGTGTCTCGTAGCTGTGTGGTTATCCTGAAGCAGGATCCCACACAGCTGTGTATCTCACACCGAGCATTTCCCAGATCCGCTGCTGTCTGGTCTGGATGCAACTGGCATTTGCTGGATGCAAGTGGCTGAGGCCTTGTGGCTCGCCATGTCCCTGTCCTTACCCCAGGTTCTCCCCCTTTGCCACGCGCAGGTTTCTGGTCGAGGCATGGTGAGCGGAGTCAGATTGTTGGAAATAACACCACAGCATAATAATTTAGCAAATAGGCATGAGACCTGGTGACAGGAGAAAGCAAATTTGTTTCAGGACAAAGCTGGTTTCGGTTGTTTGCATTCACACTCACATGCTCATAAAGGCCATGTGTTGTGCAAGGCCTTGTCCTGTGACCAGGAGGGAAGGGGAAGCCAGCTGGCAGGTCCTCATACCTCCCAGGCTCCCAGCAGTGGTGTGACTGCTGTGTGTGGGTTTTGCACGTGCCATTTGGTACCTTCTGGCAGCTGGCAGAGATCTAACTGTCTGTGTGTGTCACCAGGTGTTTAGTTACTGTCTGTTGTCCCCCTGTCTGGGTGTCCTGAGGAGAAGATGCAGATGTGCACCTGGATGGACTGCTAACCTCTGTGGCCTCAGCACGTCCTGTTCTTGTAGCCCTCCTTCTGCCACTCGTTTTTTTGATGCTTTTACACCCATGCCCCATCCATGGCCCATTCACAGCATTTTTAACATTTCTGTTTCGGTTCTTTATGGGGTTACAGGTTTGGTCAGTCAACTGTTACTCATATCAGGGAGCTTAAGCTTGTGCTTGCCTGCTGTTACATGGTCACTGCAGGAAGCACATGAACTTTGTGGCCTGAATTTAGGGTTAGTTTGCTCACCTTGACTGCTGTAGGAAGTCTTCATGGAAGAGGGAATCCTGGACACAATAAAGTCAATGAAGACTTAGACCGGTGATGTCTGTGGAGACAGGATTCATTCTTAACATCTGCCTATGCGTTTTTGGAGACTTAGTGTAATTAGATTAATGTATTACGGAAATTAATATTATAATCTATTTTTTTCTGATTACATTAAGATAAGATCCTAGTCCTAATAAGTTCATTATTTTGTTAACTAAAGACTACAGCAGAAAAGCCAGTATTGAGTTTGGATTGCAAACAACAGAAAGTGATGCAAGTACCCATTCAATATCACCACAGAGAATTAGCTGAGTAATGACACTGTGTAAAATAAATTGTGATAATAATAATAATAAAAAAGTAATTCTTTCCTCGGCTGATGTTTTTAATTTGACTATCAGTAAAAATTACATTTTTATCAGTATTGTATCGAAAGGACATAAATAACAATGTGTATTTTGTTAACAGGAACCAGTGATCCATACGTCAAGTTCAAACTTGGAGGAAAAGAAGTATTTAGAAGTAAAACAATACACAAGAACCTCAATCCTGTATGGGAAGAAAAAACTTCCATTCTTATAGATAATCCAAGAGAACCTATATATATAAAGGTATTTATGATTGACAAATTACAACCAAAGAGTTGTTGAGGGAAAGTACAGATTATAGTTGCTGTAAAAGTTACTGTGAAGTACTGCATTATTTTAAAAAAATATTTCAAGGTGAAATTACTTAAATTAAATACTCATAATAATAATATGAGAAATACCCTTTTAAAGTTTGGTAGAGGCATTTTAGTTTATTTCTGGCTGTAATTATTTCATGCTTCTTAAAGCATCCTTAAGAGAAGGTCACAGAGATAAAACTGCACTGTATATTGGTGGCATGCCATTTATGTGTAGAAACATTGTATAATTCTGACATGAAGCATAATCTATCCCATTAAAAGCAATTATTTCCTGACATTAACTTGAGAATTAATCAATGTGTGTGCCTAATTCTCTCATTTTTTCTTGTTCATGCCTGAACACAATGGGCTTGCTTATATGTTTTGTAATGCTTTGTGGGTTTTCTTGTTTGTTTGTTTGTTTGTTGTTTTTGTTTTCTTTACATTATAACTCTACTCAGTATATCACAGGTGAGGATGATTTTGTCATGACAGAGGCATCATCTGTGCCAAAATATCAGATAGCTTGAGTTTAAATCAAAGTGAGGCCAGCAATGCTCAGAGTTAATTGCAGCAGTGCCATTAATATTTCTAAGTTATCCATATTAGAAAGGAAACATCCATCTGTGTATGCATTCCATGGAATGGAAAAGCACTTTTGCGGCCCAAATTGTTTATGGTGATCTGTTTCCAAATGGGATTCTTCATTTTGTAATACAATGTAGATAGAAATTAAACTCTAAAAATGTTACAGGAAAAAAATGTAGTTTTAGGGTTCTAATTAGAACATACATAGGATACTTTGAGAAAGATTAGAAAATTAACTCATACCTATAATTTAATTTGTCAGAATACTCAGCTCAGTATCAGTGTTAATCTGAAATAGCTGACAAAAACTGTAACTGACATACAAAATTATAGATTTTTTTAGTAGATAAATGTCACTTAAGTAGTCTTTGAGTATGGCTCTGTATTATAAGTTTTATGTGTTTTCCCCAGTAATTATAATTCTTAATTGGCACTTTCCTGCTCTTATTACTCTTAGGGATTTGTAAGGAATGAACACATGCGCAGTACTCTAAAAGGGAGAAACAGATTCAAAGGGGGATGCTTACCACATAACTACCTATTTTGATTTGTTTATGCCAAATAGCAACCCTGAAATAAAGTGTCAAGGGAACAGCAGTATGCTTTTTTTTTTTTTTTTTTTTTTTTCTTCTAGAAAGCAGGTGTTAACAGGTATAATACCTATCTATCCATGTACGTACTATTAAAACATTGTCTAAATATTGCAGTTTTTATAGCTCATTCAGATATTTGAAGTCATAGCTAAATTATACTAACTCAACTGTAAAGGTCCATTGGACATTTTCATCTTTGTAATTTGTAGGGTGAGAAAGCAAATCTATTCTGCAAGAATAACAGAGATTTTATTCATTTTCCTTTCATGCTAGAATGAAAATGAGATAGAAAAAATATGACAGGTAGATAAGTGCATATAGTGGATTTATATACAAAAACATACATTCAATCTGTTGTGTTCCACAGCAGTGCCGTAGCCACTAAATTATTTATTTGTGGATGATGAGTAGCTTTAACTGCTGGAAAAAGAGTTTCTGTAATGCAATAGTTAAAGTATTTATATCAAAATCGAATCCTTGAGTCCAGGCCTCTCACTTCTCAAATAACTGTTATCACTACTAGCTATTGATGAGTATCATGCTTACTTAGAGCTGAAGGTATGTTCTGGTCCTCAGAAATTCTCAAGACAATATTTGACAAGAAAATCTAACTTACCTAGAAAATTTGATTTTGAAAATTGACATTTTCCAACTTTTGATTTCTGTAGTTTTATGTCATAACTTTTGTTTGTTGCCATACATCTTTTTGTTTTTTCCCTCCCAAAGCCATCCCTGAATGATTTGTTATTCTTCCTTCTGACTTGAGAAAGTGTAATACATCTCAAATCATAATGCAACTTAATGTAATAGCCAGAGATTCTTGTCTGGATTTCAGTAAATTTCTCCAGGTGCTCTTTGAGATACAGAGCTATCAGGCAGCATTCTCACAGTAGTACTAAACGTCACTATTTTCTTATACATACCTATTAAATCATCAAATTAGATTATAATATTTCTAAAACTTAAAAACTTATAAAATCTTCAAAGGCCAGACTAATATTATTTTTTCATTTCTAATACTGTTGCAAGTGCTGTTAATAACCCACTTTACACAATCATATCACACCTTTCTTTCTAAACTTCATAAAGTTCATCAGGGTGTTAATTCATGTCTAACAAATCAGTGATTCTCCTTGATTTAGTTTTTCTTTTGGTCTTCCTCTCTTTGTGCCTATACTTATAAAAATGCTTTTCTCTTTGTGCAACAGTTGTTGTTTTCATGTTTTCATATGCAGTCTATTAGCTGTATACGTCTGTCTGTACATTATGCATTCGGACTTTTAAATAAGGAGTTTCAAGATTTACTTTGTGGCCACAAAGTTACATTATGCTTTCAATTATTCCTGTTTTAACACGTGAGGAACACCTGGCTTAACTCTGCAAAAGGATTTTAAAGAACATGAAGCAGAAAATTAAAAAAAAAAAAAAAAAATCTGATGCTGGAAAATGCTTTTATCTCCTGTGCATCATAGGTGTTTGACTATGACTTTGGACTTCAAGATGACTTTATTGGATCAGCATTTTTGGATCTCACTTCATTAGAATTAAACAGGTATGGCACACACAAGCCTAGGGAGTAATTCTGTAGGTTTGTCAATTTTGTGTTTGTGGAATTGTAAATAGAACCTTATGCTGAAAAATAATAATGTAAACCTACATCACATAAAACTGGCAGAAAGAAAACATTTAGTTTTAGGGAATTACTGTAACATTAACATTAATAACGCATTAACTGATCATGCAGAAAATTTACAGCATCTATAGAGAGGTAAGTTTTATAACCACTTTGCTCTTGTTCTTATTTTATTTCTGTCCCCAGTATTACCACCTACTGCTTATGTTTATTTTTCTTCCTTATTTTATTTATTTATTTTTTAATCCATTACCATTTTGGTTGATTTAATTACTTGAGCATGTGTAAGTACTTAATGTGGAGAAACAGCATTTAGTATTCATTTATGAGACTGCAGTACTTAAATATATAAATAAGCTAAATTTGTGGCATCGTTTTCAAGTAGTTTCATATAAATGCAGATTTCTTTAATTGTAATGGTTCAGAAATGTAATTATCTGAAAGCCTGCAATCAAAACAAATACACGTTTTTCTCTTGTAGGCAAACAGATGTTACTTTGAGTCTGAAGGATCCTCATTACCCAGACCATGATCTGGGAAGTATATTGTTATCAGTTCTGTTGGCTCCTAGAGAAGAACAGCGAGAAGCGGTAATTGCAAATATTTTTATAAATGTCATCACTCTTGTGACCCCTCTATGGTTAGATGACTTAAAGCACAAGAATAAACGATATATTGTGAGATTAATTTGATATTTTCAGGTCTTAGAACAATGCTGAGCAGTGTTTCACGTATAGCTGAGCATACTTCATCTGGGTTGGATTATCCCTGAGATGCTAGTGAGTGACCCAGAAAGAACATAAACAGTCTGCAGTTTCAAATAAAGTCAGTTGCACGTGAACAGTGGCGATTAATATAGAAGAATATCAATGAACCATGGGTGAAGAATTTTGGACCTAGTGCTGCCATCTCCAAATAAGAATGTTTGAATACTTTGAATCCACACTGAAAAGAAAGAAACTCGAGGAAAAGTAGTATTTCTACTTTTTGGATTTTAGTGATGAATTATTACCTGATATTTTTCAATTTTATTAATAGATTTAAATTGATCTTTTTTTCTGGTTTTCTGTTTTTATTGTAATTCCTTCATCAATCTTAGTTTTCTAAGCTGTTTAATTAGTGAAAATGCTTTCTAGTTTTGTAGATAGATCCTGTTGTGACAAATTCTGTCTGCAGTTTGGATGTGTTTTGGTTTTAATTTTTCATCTGTTGGTTTTTGACTTAAGTAGTAATAGTACATTTACAGTAGTAATACAAGAGATTAAATCTTCTACAAAGGTTGTAAAATAATCTGAATTCCTTTCACCTCAGAAAGGAGAAAAGAAGTGTTAATCTGATGAAATTTCTCATTCATATTCTGTGTCTGTAGTGCAAACAGGGATATGATCAGCTTTATAGTTTTTGTAAAAGCATATACATTTCTGTAACGCTGCAGGACACTGGTGTGACAGATAATCTTGTTACATACCTGACAAATACTGGTGTGTTGTGATACTCTTCTTTTTCCAACTTTTCCCCTCGTGCTAATTAACCTAGTAACTCAGTAATGGGAACTAGGTATTTGGTAATTGGTACAACAAAGGTGCCAATTTTTGAAAACAAGTTTCTCATCTCTTGATTTTCTTTATGACATTCTGTTAAAAATTACCAAAAGTAATGGAAAATAGTAATAATGTAGAGGAGGTTTATTTAAACTATATTTAAATTTATTTTTGTAAAATTATATTATTATTTCTTTTAGCTATACCTTTGTGCAGGCAACTCAAAAAAGTTCCTTGCAAATTTTCAACACAAAAGTGTTCATCATTCGACTTGAAAACATAGTTGATTACATCATTGTTTTTATGTCCTTGAGTAAAAACAGAATTTCTGAGTCAGATGATAATAGCCCTGTCATTCCAAGTGATTTTGGTATTATCATGCTGTAATCTTAAATCATGAAGCACAGAATAAATGTGCTTTGGTGTGTGAAACCATTACGTGGACAGTAGAAGTTTCCTTTTTTCACCATACAGATAGGATACCTGCTGTGTCTTTCAGTCTTAAGGAAGCATATTATCTATTACACAAAGAGAGCTCATGAAAATCATGGTTGAAAAAGTGAAATTAAGACACTACAGTGTGACTTGTCTTTCATACGGGCATTTGTTCAGTGAATTTAGGAACTGAATGTGCCATAGACTTGCTGGACAGCAGTTTTTCACATATCCATCTGACTGATGGTAATAAGAGGAAAAACTGTTTTTGTGCTGTTATGCATTTCATTGTTACCTTTCTATTTAGTAAGTTAATGCTTTTACTTTATCTGAAGTGACCTTTTTTTGTTGTTGTTGTTCAAGCTGTTGTTTTTTGGCACTTTATTCTAAAAATGCCCAAGATTGACAATGCCCTGATTCTTAATCTCGCGTTTTCTATTTATTATTAGAAATCAGTCTTGCAAAGATACGGAACTCACAGCATTCCTAACAAAGTTGCAGTAAAATTAAAGAACTTATGTCACAGTGAAGGAAAGATGACTAATAAGCTTAATCCTGAACTGACGTATACAAAAAATTTAATAGGTCAAGCCACAATTACCTTTTACACAGTTACCACATGTTCTTGCATATTTGTTTATTAGATTTTATTTACTCTCTAAGGAATAAATATATTACAAAATTTATCAGTCAAATTGAGCTGTCATCCTTGACTGTTTTTAAAAGGTCTTGTATAATAATGAGGATAATTTTTATTGAATTTAACTTTGTTGAGATCAATAAATTTTCAAATGCTGTGCTAGATGATCAAAGATAATTGTTGTCTGCTATAGAAGCATGTACTGTATAAAACAGTAATTAAGGAAAGTCCTACAATCCCAATCTATATAGTGTTCCATTAGAATGATTACTGCTTCCCTGCTATTTGGTTATCTCTATACAGGTAATAATTCAAATAGTACCTGTTGAAACTTATAGATAGAAACTCGTCAAGATCCTTAAATGTGTTTTAATGACTGCTGCAAAGAAAGCAGCAGTCATTACCACTTTTTCCTAAGTGCTTCTAAATTTTCTTAAATCTTGTTAGTTTGATGTTCCTATATAACCTACATTTCAAAAGTATATTTTCTTCTGAATAAGCTTTATTTGTTCAATTGATGACAGAATGTATGAACAGTTTTATAACTGGTGTAAAATGGTTAAATTACAAAGCTGAAGAATTCTGAAATGAACGGATAGCACTTACACATATTTCATGTACTTAAAGTTCCATGTTCTTAAATTATAAGTGTGCCTTAGGACCATTTGGGGGGAAAGAAAAAGAACAGCTTCAACGGAGAATGTATTAGCTTTCCCACATTGCTATAGCATAGAAGTAGCATTGTGTCTGACCTTATATTTTGGCAGCTCTGTAGTCATAATTCAAACATCAGTCCTCAGAACAATGCTTGCTGTTTGTGACATATTGTTTGGGAATTTTTGCTGCAAATTAGATTTTCCAAGCAGATCATTTAGCTACCTGAACTGGAGCTGCTGGGAGTGCTTTCGAGGTCTGGCATTGATGTGTAGATAAGGGTTGAGTCTTATGACAACACATTTTTTTGTATCTAGATAGAGGACAACCCTTAACAGCAAACCATTTTATTGGCATACTAAAATAGTGTAGCTACATATTACAAGAAGTGTCCTGTCATAGCAAGTAAGAACTATTGACACTGTTAGCACCTGTGCCGGTTGATAAGGTATTCCAGTTGGAATTTCAGTGGACTAGTGGCAGAAAACTGGGGGCCTTATTGTGTATTGCTTCCTGCCTATGAGGGGGAGGTATTATTGCAAATCATTTTAAAAAGAAGCAGTTACTATGAAATTGTAATAGTTGATCATGTTTTGGATGGAACTATCTTTTATGAAGCCTTGAGATGTGCAAAGAGATGTGAGAGATTTGGTATGGTTCACAGATGAGCATTTTCTTCCTTCTTTCTGGAAGAAATTCTGACAAAATGCAAATTTTCCATGTGTGGATAGATAAGATTTTCTTTCTAATTTATGGCTAAAAGGTCCCATTTTCTAAGATCAAAACAAATCTCATCTTTAGATTCAGATAACTACTAAGAATGTTAACATTTGCATATAACTATGTAAAATTATATTACTAACTGGAAGAGCTGAGAATTTATCACCAAATCCAGTTATACTGTGATAAGCAATGCTTAAGGAGTTTACAGTTTGTGTGCTTCCAGAAGAATAATATTAGACATGGTTTCAATTTAAAACAGGCTCCGTATACTATGTTCATAAATAAGAACACGTTTGATTTTCACAGTGTGTTTTTTCAGGAAAAACATGCAGAAGTAGCCTGCAATTGTCTATGAGTATGGGCAGCTGAACAAATTAACATTTCTAGCAAATCGTGTATGGATCTTTGCATTCGGTGACCTAGTGCTTTTTCTGACAGCATAAAAATTGTAACCAGTCTCATAACATAATGCCATTCAAATTATATACCTGAATAGAGGTCTATTCTTCTGAGTATTGTTGAAAGCAAAAGTCAGATTTGTTCTGACTTTTGAACATTCATAAATTGTGAATAAAAATTGATGAATGAATTATTCTTATACACCACAGAGGTAAGAATGTTTTTAGTATTCATGAATACTAACACAATTGAGTTGCAGTAGCACTAGTTCCAATAATTCATTTGCATTTGCTTTGTGCTGTTAACAGTACTTGTCCTTTACATTAATATTGCTGTTTGAATTACTTTGCTTTGATAGAACAGGCAGTTTAGTTAACTAGTGTAAACAAAGAAGACTTAAAATTAAGAAGTACACAAAAAGTATTTGTATACAAAAACGTTAAAATCTATGAGCTCTACAAAAATATACTTTTATCTCTACTTGTAAAAATATGTTTATGATGTAGTCTCTTCTACCTTTTCCTTAATTTCTCCTTCTGAAGAATGTAATTTAAGAAAAGTCAGAACTAACAAAGAATCAGATTTTCTCTTCAACATGCTTGAATAAAGCTTGCTTTGTTTCTTTAATTCTGGCAGTGTTTACCTTTAAGTACCTGTACATTATGCATGCCTTTGTGTCATTTATATTGCATGCATGCCAATTAAAAATGTGTATGAGATGTCTGCAAATTCTGTGCTTGGTGTTGTAACCATTGGTGCCGTGGTGCATGTGGCTGTTTTGGCTCTTTCTCTAGCAGAGTGCAGTGCACAGGTTTTGTCACTGGAGAACTTGCACGGTGCGTGTGAGTTCCTTGGAGCTGTATGTCTCCTGTGTATTCTCTAGATCAGTCGCTTCCAGACTAGGGCTTAAAAACAGCTCTCAGCCACAGCGAATCAGAAAGTTGGGGGCTTGATCAGAACAGCGGCCTTGGGCCAGCAGAGCTTGAGCACTACTGTTTGGCAGCTGCCAATGGCTTGAGTAACATAGAAAATGGAAAAAAGGAAGCATATGAGTGTTATTTGGATATTGCTCTATGGTGAGAATTACAGCATCTTTTTTTCCTTAAACAAATAATCCCAAATGTTTTGTTTTGGTTTGGTTTGGTTTTGATTTTTTGCTGTTCTGTCAATAAAAATATTGACAATATTAATATGCTGTCAATTTGCTCAATTTGCTTATTGTCTTAAATCTTACAGTGTAAAACTGTCAATCTTATAGGGTAAGCTTGTTTTTGCCTTTTTAACTTTGCCAGAGGGATAATGATATAATAGAAGAAAGAATGACAGAAGGGGAGTCAGGCATGGAGTATTTTTGTATCACATAGTTCCATGTAGAGTAGACCATCCATTACAACCTGCCCCATGCTATGTATTTGTTTTATTGGCTTCTAAGGATGGTTTTGGTTGATTCAGCTTAACCTGCTACAGCTGGTAATATTGCCAATGCACTCAGCAAGTATGTCACGTTTCTTTAGCTGCTGCACACACCTAACTCATCAAAGCTGAAGTGTGTCTGATTCACATAACTGGGCTGGATCATCCTCCCTGCTCACAGCCTGGTGCACAGCTGAGGGTCTGCAGATGTGTGGGATGAAGTAGATGTGAGGAAGGGAGGTGCAAAGGTAGGTTGGACAGGATGCAGAAATGTGGTTATACAAGAAACGCTGCAGGCCTCGAGCTGCTTGCTCCCCACGTGCCTCTCTCATTCTGCCCATAAGAATGAGTGAAGTGGCTTTCTCCAGCTTTGTAAATAATTTAATACCTATGTATATTTACCAAGGCTATTTACCATTAACTTAATGACAGAGCCCTTACTCTTTCTGACCATAGCAACTTAACAATTTTCCTCACTAGCTTTTTTCCTCCTCCCAACAAACTGCATCTATTGGAACCAAATTTTGGATATTTTAAAAGTAGG
>JAACYO010018097.1:0-12859 GCA_011074415.1 Stictonetta naevosa | reverse complement strand
TCCCAGATCCTGATTTAGGATATTTTTATGGATAAATTATGCATTATTATATGGATAATTTATCTTGAGAAGAAATCTGATTTCATCTGTGATCAAAATGGAAAGAGATTACAAATGATCAAAAAATACTTCGGCAATTTTAAAAATAACAATAGGTTTACAGTGACAAATTGCAGCCAAATTTAACAGTTAGCTTACGCTTCTGAAAAATAATTCTTAGTTAGGAAATCTGAGACCACTAGGAAACTGAGTCTTTTGATTATTTCACTGGATCCATCATGTGAGTTGAATATTGACTTTTTCATAGCATTTATTTTAGTTGTCTAGTCTAGAAGCCAAAATTCTGTTGCTTTTGTTTATTATTAGGAGCTTGAAACTAATTAGTTATGAGAATTTCTGTAAAAATATTTAAAAAAAAAAAAAATGTTGTCTGTTAGCCATCAACAAAATGTCATTTCATCAGAAACAGTACAAAGACCCATACATTATTTTGCACTTATTCAACTAGAATTTGCCACATCTGTCACTAAAACTTCCAAAAAAAACACAAAAGCATCTCAGAAATTCCTTGCAGAGTAATTTCTTGTCTTACTTACATATGTAAATTAATATACTTTATTTAATGTTAAAACAATCTATGTGACACTATCATTGATATGTAATCCTGCCTGCACTGGAATAAAACAGTGGTTTAAGCACAAATTGAGTTACCAAACAGCACACCACAGATCACAGAATTCATCTTGCCACTGAAATGGTATACACCAGCTGAATTTTAGGATCTTTAAAATACTGCAGCAACAACCAACATTCCATTAGCTGTGTTCTACCTCTAGATAGGCAAGTCACAGATCTTCTATTCAAATTCAGAGAAGATTCAGAGAACCCCAAGGCAGACCGAGTATCTAACTGAAGAACCTAGAGACAAAATTAGAGTGGCAAGTTTTTCAAACTTACTAACCACCTCATCTACAAGGAAATTTTAGAAGACAGTGTCTTTCTATCCTGTTCTGTTATAAAGAAAGAAAGAAAGAAAAAAAAAAAAATAAAAATTCTATGTCCAATGTTGTCTACAGTGTACCAATCAAAGTATGGAATGTTGTGTGCTTTCATTAAGTTTCCTTCTATGTGACATGAATATGATAAGATTGTTATCTCCAAGGAGTGTATATTTTTACATCCAAAAAAAACTAAAAATAATAAAAAAGAATATTTGAAAAACAAATATTTGAAAATACCATTTTGCATTCAAAAGTAATACTGTTTTTTTATTATTATTTTTTCCCAGACAGTTGCAATTGTCTTCATAAAAATGATCTGACTGGTATTGTTCATACCAGCATCTCAACCAGCTGCTGTTCCATTCTGTCATACTACTTTGCACATATCTGTGTGGTCTGCAAGACCTGGTGTGAACTTTCTGAAATATATAGCTAATTTTATCCACAGCATGTGATAACAGAAATGACAGATACTACCAGTTTGTATCATGGATAGATATCATGGTAGATAGATAGCACTGCTGAAAATGCTATATACAAAGCTGTGAGCAGACAGATACAGATGGTAAAGCATCAAGGGAATAATGGCCTTCTAGTTGAAGAGGAACAGTTCTCAACCCATTGTACACCAAGGCATCCTGGGGACAATATCTACCATTTTTCAGACACCTCAAGCAGTTTTCCTACCTAGTCAAAAGGTAAAAATAAATCGACATGATAAATGAATTCAAAAGTAATTATTCTTTCTGGTGTGCATACAACTGCCAAAATATTTTGAAATAATTTTAAATGTCTGAAAGCTTGATGATCTCTAAACTAATAGTGGACACCAAAGCATTAACAGTCACTACAGGAGAAAAAAGCTCTACACATTCATCACCTTACATTGACCTATTTCTTACACACTGAAAGAGTTTACAGAATATGAGATTATTTTCCTGATTAATGATTCACAAAAGTAATAGCTATAGTTTTTGGAAGCATGTTCTGCAGAATGTCTAGACAACCACAGAAGTTGTAATTGCCAGTTACATTATTTATAAGACAGATGTTATTGTATTAAAACATGGTTGAAGCTGAAAAAGATGGAATCTTAAATTAAAGACTTGAACCACAGGCCATAATCTCATGAGTTCTTTGAAGGAACATTCTCTTGCCGTGCTGTAAGTAAAAGCAGTTCTGCATCCCTTGATCTTGCTCCACTCATTTCCTCTCTTTTTTCTCTCATTTCATCTTGTTCCTTCCATTTCCACTTCTTCTTACACTCCCATTTTTGTTACTAGATACTGAAATGATACATGTGAAAGGTAAATTATTTTCTGTTGCCTATTTAACTGAAGTCCAAAAAAATACATATAAAAATGATAAAATAAAACAAAAGAAATACAAAACAATACAAAAAAAATGTGTAACATACTCACCCTGAGTTCAAAGAGACTATTAAGATATTCTACCAAAGCTAATCATGACTAGTTTCTATTTGAATTACTTGAAAAATAGAGGCCCTAGGAAATAAAGTATAAAAATCCAAAAATCAAGATGAATGAATTGCAGACCCATCAATAATATTCAGCTCAACCCAACCCTTGTTTCTCTTTAATATCTGGACCGTGATCACTCTCAATATGTGTTTATCTGAATAGGCCAACTATAGAAGCAATGGTGTGCTCTAATGAGTTTTAAACAGCAAAAAATAGCTTGCTTATTGCATTTCATCTTATGGTGTCTGTTACATCATTAATGTTCTTAAACTAATATAAAATCTATATAAAATACATATGAATTATATAAACTTCTCCTTTTAGAGTACATTATAGCACTCAGCAGATTACTTACTAAAATCTATGTGAGTTTTCACTTGGCTTTTACAGGAAATAGAGGAACAAGCCACTAGATGTTCTTTATCTGTCAATACCAAAAGCTGTTAATTTAATTCATTAGTACATTTTGCTTTTCTGTGAATTAAACCATAAATAATGTTGTCACTTTGAGTTATTTTGTCCTAAGCAACCTTTTAAGTGGTGAACATTTCCCTTCTTAAAATTTTCATTCCATCTAAAGAAAGGCTGTTTCATTTTGCATTAGTTTTTGGACAGAAAGACCTTGGCCATACAGTCTAGCAATGGTATTTACTTGTGTAAATTGCTTTACAGAGGTGCCTGCTGAATATAAATAGCTCCTTTTTTTTTTTTTTTTTTTTAGCTGACTTACACAAGACTGTGAAACAACATCAGATTGAATCAACATGCTAATACCACACAGACTTTTCTAGGCCCTCAGTAAATAGAAGATTCAAAAAGGAATTTAAAAGGCATCTAATCCTATATTTGGTACAATTTCTAGTGACACAAATTCAGTATAAATTCATACAGGAATGGCAAATCTGTGTTCTATTATTTATAACATTGCTGCAGCCAATTTTAAAAGTTTGCTATTATGATTATTTTCCTTCCTTCCATCTTTCCTTCTTTCCTTCCACTAACTCACTCATATATATCTAAGTGAAAAGAGAAGATTACTTTATTTCATGCCTTTCAACACAACAGAATGTTGATACTCTATCCATTTTTCTAGGAACATCTTCAGGTCTTTTAGTTATGTAAATTGTACAAATGAAACACAGATGGTCACTAAACATACAGCAGAAAATCTGAGACATTTTTTGGACCACTGAGCACACTGTCTCTGCTTATCCTCTAAAGGTATCACTCATATTCTTGTGGATGTAAGGAAGATTGTCCTGGACATGGAGTTCTGGTGGAGTCCTGTAAGGACAATCTTCATAAGAAACCTTATCTGTGTACAAGACTGTTAAAACCCTTTGGGACTCAAAGTGGTCTTGAAAATCCTCAACACACCTTACCTCTTTTACCAAATTCATCAAAGTTGTGTTTCATTACACAGGCATTCCAACAAATATCTGGAGATGAGGACTTGCCATCAGTCTTTCAAGAAGCAAAAGAAATGAATAGTAGAGAACACAGACCAGGTAATTCCTGAGCCATTGCTACCAATAGACCTTTGTCCATTTAACAAATAAAGAAATCAAGATAACACTTTATTTAAACTTAATTTCACAATAAAATATGTACTCTTTAAATACCAATTCCTGTGAAGTGTCTGAAATAAGGTACCCAAATATTGAGATTCTAGTACCTTTGAAAATCCTTACTTCCACATTCCTGCAAATACGAAAATTAAGGTTTTTTTTTGAATTTCTGCATTATGCATTTTATATTTTAATCACTAACCCTTCATTTTACAAATGGTCCAAACTTTTCAAATGCCTTATGTTATCTCTTTGGGCCTGGGAGATACAATGTTCATAAAGATAGGAAAAATACTGTAGAATCCATGAGACTGCTGAAGAGAGGAAGGAAAAAAAAAAAAAAAAAAAAAAAAAAAAAAAAGTGGTGAAGGTGGTTTTTCAAAGGCCAGATACTGCCTACCACTCTTTTGCTACTACCCACCATCCCTCCCCTCCATACTGCAGCAGTATTCCATCTTTGTGGTTTCTTCCAACCTACCCTGTCTCAGACCCTGTCAGTGAAGTGTAGCTACTTATAACAGAGAATGGGAGCAAGAGGAGATACGGAGATATGAAAAAGAGAGAACATACAGAGAGCAGACTGACTATTTCAGTTTTTGTTCTGTAAAGTGCTTCTACAGCTCTGGCAACCACACGCCATGCACACCAGAAGGATTAGGTTTTAAAAGTGGAAATGAAAAATGTAACATAATGTTTTTGATGGAGGAGGCTACAACTCAACAAATTTTATTGATGTTTCTTGCCACAAAGATCTTGTAGGATTTCACTTACTGGAGGAGAAATTCTACATATATCAATCAAATCATTACAATAAAAACTTGTGTGTGTACTTTCATTATACATGGATTCACAGAAGAGCTTGGTCATCAAAATTCTGAGTAGTTCCTGAACACAGGATCTTCACCTGAAGATCAAAAATTTTAGTAGTTCCTAATTCTTTTTAAGTTATAACTTTTTGTTATTTTCAAATTACCTACAAAAAGTCAAGAAACAA
This sequence comes from Stictonetta naevosa, assembly GCA_011074415.1. Classification (NCBI taxonomy): domain Eukaryota; kingdom Metazoa; phylum Chordata; class Aves; order Anseriformes; family Anatidae; genus Stictonetta; species Stictonetta naevosa. The sequence goes on along the minus strand of JAACYO010018097.1, from coordinate 7,815 downwards.
AACAAAACAAAAAAAAAGGTTCTTTTTTTCATTAATTGTTATTTGATAATTACTTAAGGCAATTTGAACACAGTCTGCTAAAAGCCTTTAAATTCCTACTGTATGTATAACTCTGATCATTTCCAGATTCTGCTTAGTGAACCAACAACCAGAGCAGTAACAAATGAGAGCCTCAGAAGGCAAGAAACTCAACTGCCTAATTTCTCTAAGTAATGCAGAACTTGCAAACCGAGTATTAAAATGCCTGGAAATTGGAAAAGGGTGATACATTAAAGGGCAAAAGGCTAGCACAGAAGTACATTACTAAAAAAGATGAGCAAAAATGTTTAAAGCTCCATGTAAAAATAGAACCCTTTTCATTAATGAATCTCACGTTAATGCTATTTTATTATATTTAAATGACTATTAAAACTGATTCCACAAGCAGTCATTTCCAGTAAATGGTTTAGCTTACTTCTACATAAAATGAATCATTGGTTAATACTGTGGAGTCCTTCTCTGAAAGTTATAAGTAAATTTGCTTAGCTTGCATTGTGAACATTTTTATCAGTATTGAATATATTCATGGAGAAATTTAAAATCCTTGAACAGAATGGGTAGGCTTAGAAACCTGTGTGTATATCAGAGAGTGGGGAAAGTGATGCAGAAGAGCCTTAAAAGTAGCATTGAAGCAGCAGTACTATAGATCTTAGCCTGCACTGATCTTTCCCTCACAGAGTCTGACTCCTGCAGTTAGTGATGATTTGCTCTTTTGCAGACACAGCTGGATGCTGAACATGGCAAATGGCATAATCTGAGCTCCTTTCAGTTCTCACATGCCTGGACTCCTCTGGAGCCGAGCCAGGCACTCAGTGTAAATCACACACATCTGTGTAGAGCAATCCTGCTGGAGCCCTGTTATTGAAAAAGAAATATATTTTACCTACTTTGCCATAGGTCTTTACTGTTGCAGGATCAGAATCCTATAAGCAGCTTGATATGAACATTGCCAGAAACTTCCTGAAAAACAACAGAAGTATTTCAGTGGTTAAATCACACTGTTGTTACCTTAATAAAATGAAAAGGGGAAATTAAATTGAGATATTTTTCTGAGGAATAAGGAAAAATTGAGTGCTCTTTTTTTTTTTTTTTTTTTTCCCAAAGACATAAGGCATGTTAACATGTTTCTGTATGCTTAGTAAAGCACTACTGGTCATCAACTGCCAAAAAAGAATCGTGTCTATACACATCCATAGCTTCAGCAGCTCCTCACAACAGGACTGAAATTACGACTTTACCTTTTAACTATGATATGGATTCTGTTCATGCGAGAAAAGCTACGTGAAGTTTACCCAGAGGGATACCAGATGCTTTTACAGCAACCCTGACTTCAGTTCCACACAAACAGATAGTATATCTCCCATGAAGGACATTTCTTTGGCTATAGCTGCCAGGGGACTTCACCCTTTGTTGGTGAGGACACTGTCATCCCCTGCCCACAGGTTGCCCTCAGCTTATAGCTCACTGTTCCCTATGGAGCAGCTAAGCCTGGCTGCTTCTGGACTGAGCAAACAGCCTTTCTCCTAAAGCTCTGAGCTCCTTGAGGATAACACTGGATGACCTTTCGAAAGACAGAAATTGCCACCCCAGAAAAGCTGGAAATTGTCTACACTGCAGCCCTCCATAGCAAGCTTGGTGCCATAAAGATGACATCAGTTCTTAATCCTTAGCCCCACCCCATGCTGGAGAGTGGCACACTGCTGAGCAACAGCAAATACAAATTACTTCTTCCATACACCAAACGTCTTATACTCATTGACACTATCATAAAAATGTAGAATCATAGAATCATAGAATGTTTTGTGTTGAAAGAGACCTTAAAAATCATCTAGTTCCAACATCCCTGCCATGGGCAGAGACACTTTTCCACTAGGCCAGGTTGCTCAAAGCCTATGTTGTGTTTATGTGGCAAGATTTTGGTAGTGGGGGGCTGCAGGGATGGCCTCCGTGAGAAGAATCCAGAAGCTGCCCCGTGTTAGATAAGGGCTGGGTTCAGCTGCCTCCAAAGGGACCCTCAGCTGGCCAGAGCCGAGACAGGGAGCAATGCTGGTTGGGTTTTTGTGAGACCAGATTTTAGAAAGGGAAAAAATAACTTCTGCACAACAGGTGCTGGGAGAGGGGAGTGAGAACCAGCCCTGCAGACCCCCAGGTCAGTGCAAAAAGAGGGCAGCAGGTGTAAACTGACTTCCCTTCTTGAGCTTTTCAGAAGGACGGCATCCCGTAGATTCCCCTGCACCACTCAGGGAGATGAGGTGGAGAGAAGGTGTTTGGTGGCAAGGTGTGTGTTGAGAAGGTGTTTGTTTTCTTTGTTTCTCACTTCTTTGGCTTGTTAGTAATAGGTAGTAGATTTTTCTAATCTCCCTATGCTTAAATCTGTTTCCCCTGTGATGATAAATGTTTCCCTTTGAGGAGGGGGAGTGAGAGCGCAGTTGTAGTGTAGCTCAGATGCCCAGCTGGCTAAAACCACCACAGCTGGGATATGAGTGTGTGATAAATAGCATAGTTGAGAAATGCTAGCGGGTAAGAAATTGTAAGATGCAATTTTCTCTGAATTCAGGCTGCTACTTGTAGTGAGCATCAGGTTGTGAGTGTCATGTGAGATTCTCCTTAGCTTTGAGTTTTCTGGCTCAGAAATATGCTTGCAGCTTAGTGGATGACAGTCACGTGTTTTCATGTTTCTTTTGTAGAAATGGGTATTCGTGTAAAAGCTGAGGTCTTAGTGGTATGTTTTTTGGATAGTAAGGAGGAGAAAGTACATTTAGTGGAAAATATATATATATATTTTTTTTTTTTTGCGGTACTGTGAACCTAGATGTACTATACATGTAAATCCAATTTAAATTTAAATATATTTCCCTGTGCGAGGAAGGCAGGGATGTCTAGAAATGGATTACAGTGTTCTGATGGAAGACTGCTGTTCCTTCTGCAGGTTAAAGTCACAGGATATTAATGTTAATTCATAGCACTGATATAAATTCTCTCCGAAATTTACATCAAAGAAGAGGTGTGCATAGTGTGGTCTTTCTTCTTAATAGCTTTTTTTTCTTCTTCTGTTCCTCCAAATATCTGTTCTATCCTTAACTTCCATCATCCTTTCCTCTATGGGAGGAAGCAGTTTGTGCAGCAGAAAATAATGTTGTCTGGATATTTTTAGTATCAACATTTAATTTGCACTACAAAAGTGGTATTTAGTCAAATTCTCTTTTGCAATAAATAAATAAATAAATAAGTCCTTTTCTCTTTCTCTCTCTCTCTCTTCCTTCCTTCCTTCCTTCCTTGCTTCCTTCCTGATACCAGTTCTGAAATAGTTCATCATAATTCATACCTTTATTTCCAGCCCAAAACTTTGGATCTAAACATAATGAAAAATTTAATTCAGGATCTCAACCTGGATTTGAATTATTTGTTTATAATAGGTTTAACTGTCCAATGAGAAGCAAAAAAAAATGTAATTTTATCTATCTTCCTCCAGGTGAACTGACATTTTAACTTAGATTTGAGAATCATAGCCATCTTGACTCTTCAGTTATTCATATACCAAGCTTCTTTCTGCTAAAATATCTTTTATTAAAATTATTTTTCCATCAGTGTGAGATTCAATAACATTATTTAACTATAATTAGGTTCACTTCTGAAGTATTAAATGTATCATTTATATTACTCTGTTAACTATTTAATTTCATGTATATAGGTTGCAATCAATTAATAATGCTTAGCTCCTCTGGAATATTTCACAGACTGCCTCATCTTTAATTAAAAATTTTTTGGATTTTTTTTTTTTCTTTTGAAATTGCCACTGCTATTGATTTCTTTCTAGGATGAACATTGAATGTTTTTTGCTTAGCTTTCTAATAATCTGATGAGATGTTACTTCATTACAGGAAGCATCATAGTTTTCATCACTAGCTTCTTATGCAAACATTTCTCAGAAGAAGTTCAAATGCTCAGAAAATTAATTCACAAATTCTCCCTGATTCACTATTTCATTCAATCTTGCAGAGAATTCTGATGGGGTTTGGAAACAAGATATTCTTAAAAGCTACATGATATGTCATCTAGCATCAACACTAATCATTTTCCATTAATTTACATTTTTAAGCTATATTTTTATTAAAAAATCCAGTCAATAACATTTCTCCAAAGAAAAGCTTGAACTCTGTTGTCCTGTCAAAGATTCTCCATATGGTGGGAAGATACAATTAACACACCAATTCTCTTCAACTGAATTTATTATCTCTGCTATTAATGTTTTTTATTATTATTATTATTATTATCTGTGTTCTGTGATTTCCTAAATAGTGAAAATCTACTTTAACCTTCTAAAATGACCTTGGATAGAAATGAAGTGCCTTCTTGTAGCAAAGGTGAAGACTAGGATGTCTGTACATTAAGTAGGGTATTTAGACAATATGGATAAAGACCCCATGCCAGATACAACTCATAAAATTCTAAAGTTAATAAGAAGATGGAATCCAACCAATTCAATTTCTGTAATATTGTTAATAGCCTTAACATTTTTTTTTTTTAAAAAAAAAGCCATTTTAACTGATATTTTGAGCTACTTTGAATTACGTATTTTTAACAATTTTTTAAACAATTATAATAATTGATATTATATATATGTATTTAATAGTGTAACAAAACTAATTTGAATACAAAATTTTAGTTAATAAAATAATTCACTTATTATAACAGTTTAATTGGGCTAACTGGATTAACAGTAAAAAATAACAGAATTGTATTAAAACACTTTTTTACACAAGACATGAGAAAAAACTCTTTCCTTTTCTTCATTTGCATAAAAACTGTTTATAAGTAAATGTACTCCTGCTCTTAGTTTTAATTTGTTCAGATTGCATTTGTTAAATGGAAAAAATAAAAAATAAATGTAGCCCTGATTAGAAGCTTACGAGTGTGAGATGTCTCAGTGAATTACTGTTGTGTGGTTATCTGCTGTAGAACATTGCTGGGAACTGGACATGTTTGCCCCATGCCTGCAGGACATTGTCCCACAGCTGGCTGACAACACTGAAGGAATTATGTAAAACAGCACATACAGAAAAAACACTGAGAGTTTCTTGGTTTTGTGCTCTTTCTCCTTTTCATGCTCATTTTTTCTTTCTCATTTCCATTCTACGTGTTAAAGTGTTTGTCTTTCTCCTGTCTCTGAGTATTTTAAACTTCATAGTGTTGTAGACATTGGAACCAAGGGCTGTGTTCAGTCCTAATAACCCCAGCCACTTCTTCCATGCTCACTAGTAAAACGTCCGCCAAAGCACGTCAGCTTCAGCTTTTCTGCTACCCATATTAGGAAGTTGTCAGAAACACACTCCAGAACACCAAAAATCTCTCACATTTCTTCCACTCATCTATACTAAACTTGTAGCAAGCATGGGAGCAGATGAAACCCCACTGTGCAGTCATGAGGTATCATCTACTGTCTTTCCTCATCAGGTAGGCTATAGTAGATGTTGACCACATTACCTGTGTTGGTCTGTGCCCTGATTTTTACCTGCAAACCCTTAACTGGCTTCTCACCTATCCTAAGTCAAGGCTATGTGCACTCACAGCATTCCTCCACACCGTGATTAGCAAGTGATTGCACTTGTTATCTGTAGTGCTTTTACCTAAGATAATCACTGCTGTGAAAGTTTTCACAACTTATACTAATGCAACTGCTGTTTGAAGGAGGAAACAAACTGAACAGTAGACAGAAAAGACACAGAATTTCAAAATATACTGCAAAAGCTTAGAGTGTATGTAATGAGTCTGCACACGGTGATATTAATCATTGGTCAATATGCCAGAACTACACTTCTAGGAGGACATTCTTCAAACGTCTTGATAACATCACAACATCTTATGCAGTACCTATTGTGAGTGCAATCAGCAATGTTCTATAGAACATGCAGACAGTGTTGTACATATCCTTTATGCAATGTAACATTCTTGTAAAATTAATTGCCATTTAAATATATAAGAGCCCAGTTCTGCCACATTTATAGACAATGAATATCTTGCTGTGTATAAAAGCTCATTATGTACGCTCCTATCTTTTCTGAGTGTGCTAATGTAAGTATATACAATGGATCACTGACTTTGCATATGGCAACAAAAAACACAGTGAAACTAAATTTTCTGGTGAATCTATTTAATTTTTCCCCATGATAATAAAGTCTGACATGAGAGATGTAATATTCATTACATTACAATTACATAGGGTAATTGGTTTGGGGTATTTATTTATTTTTTCCACGATAAAACAACCAGCATAGCAAATGTGGACATAGTGTCTGAGGTCAGCAGAGAAGTACATTTGCAGTGGTGAGACAGGTCCAAGGTCAGGAAGTGAAGACAGTTTGCAGACCAAAATCAGGCCCAGTGGCTGTGACCATAACTATACACAGCCCAGACTCTAGACAGGACCAAGGTGAAAAAGGATGTCCAAAGTGAAGCCAGGGGCTGGAACTAAGGCCAGGCCTAGCAGGGTCTGAGCAGATCAGCACTCCTGAAACACACAGAGACACAAAAGGTTTCCCAGGCCAAGATTAAATGGGGAACAGGGAAAGGGAGCTGCGGACAGCCCATGAGGCTTCGTCTCCTTCACGGTCACTCACTGCCCCTGCTCCACATGGGGTCCCTCCCACGGGATGCCGTCCTTCCCAAACTGAGCCTGCGGGGGCTAGCAACAGGCAGCAGCTCTTCAGGAACTGCTCCCACATGGCTCCATACCACGGGGTCCATCCATCCCCCAGGAGCAAACTGCTCCAGCACGGGTCCCCCATGGGTGGGTGGCAGCTCCCCCCAGACCCCCTGCTCCTGCGTGGGCTCCTCTCCACGGGCTGCAGCACCTGGTGGCCAAGAAGGCCAAGGGGATCCTGGCATGCATTAAAAGGAGCGTGGCCAGCAGGTCAAGGGAGTTGATCCTCCCTCACTACTCTGCACTGGTCAGGCCTCACCTGGAGTACTGTGTCCAGTTCTGGGCTCCCCAGTACAAAAAAGACAGGGATTTCCTGGAGAGAGTCTGGTGGAGGGGCAAAAAGATGATATGGGGCCTGGAACATCTTCCCTATGAGAAAAGGCTGAGAGACCTGGGCCTGTTCAGCCTTGAGAAAATAAGACTGAGGGGGGATCTTATCAATGCTTATAAATGCATGAAATGTGGGAGACAATGGGATATGGCCAACCTCTTTTTAGTGGTTTTTGGGACAGGACAAGGGGCAATGCCCACAAAATGGAGCACAGGAAGTTCTGTACCAATACGTGAAAGAGCTTCATAGTGAGGATGACAGAGCACTGGAACAGGCTGCCCAGGGAGCTTGTGGAATCTCCTTCTCTGGAGATATTCAAGGCCTATCTGGATGCCTATGTGGGAAACCTGCTCTAGGGAACCTGCTTTGGCAGGGGGGTTGGACCCGATGACCTCTTGATGTCCCTTCCAACCCCTACAGTTCTGGGATTCTGTGAAACCAGCATGGGTACGGACAGCAGCAATGTCTGTACTGTCAATAATACAGAGACTCTTTCAGTAACATCTCTTTATTTCCAGATTGTATGTGACCTCCCATGGGGTACCCGCCTAGTGCCACCGTCGGGGCGGCCTCTTGCGGGGCTGGGGAGAGTCCTGGAGGCTGCTGCTGGCCCTCCTCTTCGGGGCGTGCCGGTGCTCCCCAGGCAAGCAGTCCCTGCCCTGGGCAGAGGGACCTGCTGCCGCCTGCCCTGGCTCCTTGGGTGCCTGCTCCTCTTCTGTGGTGGCAGGGGCACGAGTCCCCCCTG
>JAACYO010018091.1:0-15837 GCA_011074415.1 Stictonetta naevosa | reverse complement strand
ATGGAAAAAATGTGTGGGTAGTGTAGACAAGAAACGAGGAAGGATATTTCTATTATTATTCTTATTATTATTATTTTAATTTGTTGTTCAGTACTTTGTTCATGTCTGCAATTCCTTGTGCTTTGTTTTCAGGATTTTTGTTTTGTGATTTTTAAAATCTAAGGTAAGCTTAGTCTACAGTTTTCCAGTGGCAAACATAAACTGGAAGTGGAAGAGTGAAGGGGATAAAGAAGGAAACTAGAAGTAGTGTTATCTGCTCTCAACCTCATCCTCTTTCAATAAATCTATTGATACTATTGCTAACATAATGTGCTTAATTTGACTAACTACATCCTCATATTTGTTCTCTCAAGGCACACAAATCCAGCCACCCCACCGCAGTTTATTATCAGTGTGCACAGGATATGTCAGCCATAGTAATACTTTTTACCCCGTCATATTTTATGCACATTTAATGCACATTCAACAGGAATGACACACAGGACCTTGCTTCTGCAGCTATTGTGGAGAATGAAGGACTCCTTCAGGTGGTTTCAAATCTTATTTCATAAAGTGCACAAAGTTTCTCATTATGAGTGTTTGTGTCAAAGAAAGACAGATGATTACCTGCCTGTTGTGTCCTGTTTTGCAACACAGTTTCATCCTAACTCCTCTCATGTTCCCCTTTTTCCATGCCATGAAATACTAATGACTACTTTAGAGAGAAAATATCTGCCTCATAGGACCAATATTAAAGCAAACATAGATACAGAAGCAGAGCCTTATTTCTGCTTTACAAAGTGTTTTTGTTAAATCTTAATTCTTACTCTCATGTTCCCCATCTCTCTGGATAATAATTACAGATGCTTTCTTCATATCTCTCTCTCTCTCCAGTTGCATCCTTCATGACCCTTAAGTTTGAAGCAGCTGATATTTTTGTTCCCATCCTTTCCAACCCTGATACAATTAACTCCATGCACTACATGTGGTGTTAGGACAAATGAATAACTCTTGAAATTAAATTCTGAATAGAGCCTGGTGTTTTGGGTTGGCTCTATGCAGGCAAATGATCAATACTTTCTCCCTCACAGTTCCTTTTTTATCAGAGCAGGCAGACTCCCACTAAGGTTCATAGCCTTGGTGGTCATCTTTTATCCTGAACTGTCTTTGATTATAATTTTACATCACACAAATCTCATTCTATCATCTCCAAAACATAGCAAGGCTATAACCTAAGCTGTCTCAGGATGATGCCAAGTCAATAATTCATACCTTTATTACATCTCTGCTGGGTAGCTGTAATTCAACATAGTTGTTGTAATTGTAGTTTGCTATCACCTGTAGACTGGTGTGCCTGAAGCAGTTCCATGTCCAACAATTGTTCCATGTCTTTTATAATCATATCTACAGGTCCAATGCATCTGTAATATATAGGAAATACCTACCACACCTTTGCAGAGACAAAGAATATATTCCACTTAAGATTTTAAATCCTTCTTTATGAAATATCCCAGCTGAAAGGTAATTCTTTTAGACCATCAATTATGCCCAGGTTTGTGTTCTGTTCTGTTCCACTCCTCTCTTCTCTCGACTATTAGAATCAGTGGTCTGGACTTACAACTGGAATATGAGATATATTTAAATAGCAGAAAATCATTTAGAAGTATACAGGGACTCTACATATCTTGGATTTTTTCCTTGTGACCTTACTTCAGTATGTCTTTTTCTTGCTTTCTAGGACAGTTGCCCACCACAAAATCACTGGTGGAGTAAACTTTAAAAAAATAAATAAGTAAATAAAATAAATAAATAAATACCTTCATAAGACTTATTAAAGCCCATTGTTCCAGCCTGTGTAGGTTTGTCTGAACTTCCAACTGGACAGTGTCCAGGAACATGCTGAGAGAACATTCTCCCCCCTTGTCCTGTAGTATGTAGGACTCAGGATTATCCTTGCAGTTACTGTCACTGTGAATGAAAAACAACCTGCAATAAACACTTTACCAAAAACTAATTCAAAATAAAGCAAATAAATAAACATGTGAATCAATATCCCTCTGGGATTTTATTTTATTTTATTTTATTTTAATAGGATTATTTCTTTTTAACATTTCTTTCTCACTTCTATGAGGTAGCAGATGTTCAACCACAATGCTGAAACTTCATGGTCCACTACTAATTTATCTACAGTAGTACATTGGAAGACCTGCTTTCCATGGAAATGTCACCTAGTTGCAGCTTTGTATGGCATTAAATTGAACTGTAGACTCGAATCAAAGTAAGTTAATATTACTTTATGTTCAGTTTTAGTTTCTTCTTTTTCAGCATTATAGAAACATAGAATATCCCAAGCTGGCAGGGACCCACAAGCATCTTCAAGTCCAACTCCTGGCTTCACATAGAACAACCCAAGAATCAAAGGTAGGCTTGGTGTCATGACCACTTCCTCTGGGGAACCTGTTCCAATGCCCAGCCATACTCTCAGTAAAGAACCTTTTCCTAACATCCAACCTGAGCCTCCCCTATCCCAGCTCCATGTTGTTCTCTTGGGTCCTGTCATTGTCACCAGAGAGCAGAGCTCAGCACCTGCCCCTCTGTTCCTCTCTTGAGGAAGCTGCAGGTCACCATGAGGCCTCCCATCAGTCTCCTCTTCTCTGGGACACACAAACCAAGTGACCTCAGCTAATCCTCATCCATCTTCCTCTTTAGACCCTTCATCATCTTGTTGTTCCCCTTTGGACACTCTCTAATAATTTTATGTGCTTCTTATATTGTGGCACCCAAGACTGTACCATTTAGACAACCTCTGCTTAGCGTGATGAGTTTGTTATCTCTCATAAAATTTATTTCACATCTTATATCTGTACCTCTCAGATGTATGTGGTTTTCTGACAGTAAAAATGTATCTTTTTGTTAGTATGAATTTATACTCTTTATCATTATGGGAAGAGACTGGAAAAATGTGCACTAAAAGTACCCCTACATATAAAACTAGCAGGAAAAAATGTAAAGTTTATTATTATTTATAATAACCATTATAATTTTGAATAATTTTTATACACTTTAGTGTGTGCATGTCTGGAGCTGATAACTGTGTCTGTTTAGAAAATCACGTGATAGCCCTTGTTACAACTAAATATGAGATTAGTGCTCCTTTTTCAACATAGGGAAACTAAGTAAGTTGTCAAAGAAAAGTCCTGGAACAGTCTGGCATTACAACAGGCTTCCTTTGCTCCAGAAGCAGGTAAAATGCTGACCTTTCTGTAGTAACCAGAATAATATATCAGAGAAAACTAGACTCCCTGTGACTACTATATGAAGAGTATATCAGCATCACGCAGCTTACATTTTAAAGCATATTTATCACTACTGAGTCAAAAAGGGCAAAATTCCTGAACCAATCTATAATTTACAATCCAATATTTGGGATCCTGGCAACTCAATAATTATTTGGCTTCTGCTTGTGTGTGTATGCATATTAGTTTATTATTTTACTTATTTATGTGAGATGTGTGCATATGGGTTTTATTTGGGAGGCTTATGATATAAAAACTCTGCATGTAATTTATTAAAAACTAACGTTGTAACAAAAATATTATACTCCCTTATAATGGGGTGCTTGCCAGGGCCTGGAAACAGAATACAAACAAGTAGCTTTATGGAAGCTGCTAGCTGAAGAGATGTTTAGTCTTAGTAGACTTTGCTCCCCATTTAAATGGGGAACCTATTCCTTCTTAGTACATTTTGTACTTTTTAGACTTTTTTTAAAAAAAAATTATTTAATTTATTCATTTTTTCCTTTTTTGGTGAGGCTGCACTGAGAAAGCAGAAAAGAAGAAACAAGCAGTGAAAGAGGAAAAGAGCAATGGGTCTAATGACATGCCTGTTGTGGATAGGGCCTTGTAATTGCTTGTTTCTGATGGACTGATGCTTATCTAAATCAAGGGAGAAGCACACAGTTTCCCAAGACATGCAGTGGTGCATTCCCCTGTGTGAAGGAGTACCCAAGCAGGAGACACGTGGATCTGTGCTGCAGTGAAACAGCTTGGGGTCACTCAAGGGATTCAAACATTCCAATTCTGCATTCACAGAAGGTGCAGACTGTGTGGAGAACCCTCTGATGAGGATAAGGGGAAACAATGGCAACAGAACAATACTTGGGTAAATGTCTTTCTCAGCTTTTAACCTTGTGCATGTTCTTAACACGTTACATTCTGAAGGTATTGGGGGAACAGGATCACAGTGGAGAGTCACAGCTATGATGCCTTTTCAATTCATTTCATATCTGAAAATGTTAATAGAAACCCTCATTTTTTTTTTTTTTTTTTTTTAGTCTACCAGCCTTTCTTTCGACTCTGTCAAATATAATGCCAGATCATGTAATAATTAGCATTATAAAGGAGTGAATCTGTCTGGTTTCAATAGGATCTTTCTCAGATTAAATCTCCCATAATCAGAAACAGAGCTACCTGTTTCAAGGACCTTGAAGTAAAGAGGGAAGGGTTTAAGAAGGACCATAGGCATTGTGATTCTCTAAACTGCTTAGAAGTAAAGCATCTGGCTCCAGTGGTGGAAATGGTAATGCTAAAGTAGATTACTGTGTTTCTCACACAGAGTGGGGACATTCCTGTCCATAAGACTTTGTTTATAAGGACCAGCACTCTAAGAGTGGGGATATTTAGGGCAGACAGAAATACCAGATACAGAAGAGGAAGCCATTGCTGAAATCTTTTTCCTTCAGTTTTACAGGTATAAAGACAGGGAGAACAGGTTTATCCACATTTTTATATTAAGATTAAAAAAAAAATGGTTCACAGTGTGGACAAGAATGCTACGGTAACACAGGTGGAAAAAAAAAAAAAAAAAAAAAAAAACTGAAAGAAGAAAAGTGAGATTGATATGCTGGTAAAAACAGTTTAAGATACTCAAGTGAGAAATAGTAAAGACAGTTATATATTTCTTTATCTTCATACATACAAAATTGATTAATCCAATGAGAGACTACTTTTTGTGGTCTAGCCTGTCAGGCAGCTAACCCCAACAAAGCCGTTTGCAGCTCCCCCCTCCAAGTAGGATGGGAGAGAGAACTGGAAGGAGAAAAGAAGTAAAAAGTCAGGAGTTGAGATAAAGTGATTTTAATGGGATAGAAATAGAAGGAGATATGATGATGATGGTAATAATAATAACAAATATATTTATACAGAGACATATATAAAGCAAGTGATGCACAATGCAATTGCTCACCACCCACTGGCCAATGCCTAGCCAGTCCCTGAAGAGCAATCTCCCACTCGCAGGCAAACCCTCACAGTTTTTATTGTCCTACATGATGCTAGAATATTCCTTTGGTCAGTCTGGGCCGGCTGTTCTGGTTCTGTCCCTTCACACCTTCTGGTGCACTCCTAGCCCCCTTGCTGGCCAAGTAGCACAAGACTCTGTCTAAGCACTGCTCTGCAACAACTAAAACATCAGTGTGGAATCAGCATCATCTCCCTCTTATTCTCCTAAATTCAAAACATGTCATATGCCAACAACTATGAAGAAAATTAACTTTAGTCTGCCAAAACCAGGACGCTACCATGTGATTGAAATGTCCAATTTTTGCTGATAATTTACAGTTAGTGTAATTAGTGTAAATTAGTGTAAGTTATCTGCAACAACAACAACAACAAATACAAAGTAAAAAGGAAGGATGCAAATGCATTTTCACTGTAACTTTCTTCTGTTTCTCTTTATATTTTTGTAAAAAATAAAAGGATTTAAATCACTCTTACTTTATCTGCATGGGACATACAGAGTTTTAATTTATCTGAGGTATTTGAGTGGAAGGAGAAGAAAAGAAAAAGATTATTACTACAATTGCTATTATTACTATTATAGTTGTTATAGTCACCATCAGTATTGGATATGTAACAAAAAGACACTAGCCAATAATTTTGATAGCTATGTTAAACAGGATGTCGACTAAACAGGAAAAATAGAACTCACCATCTGTTTAATATAGTGCTTTTACTTAGTGTTCTAGTGAAGAAAACGAGATTCCTGCACTTCTGGAGCTTGTCTTGTAATGGATTCACTAACAAACAACCTGTATTAATTACGCATGCAATATAACATTCCATTGATGACATGCTGGAGATATCTTTAATATAAATATTGAAATATTTTCAATAAATTAACTTGTTACTTGCCTTTATATGCTGATTTTACCTGATATAATGCCTGTAGGCATCTTCAGAGACAATACTGACACTAATATAAGTTAAATTTGGAAGTCTGACCAGTACAGAACTGTGCCTCTAAGTGTATGGACTCATACATATATCTCATCAAGAGTCATCTCACCTCATCTCATCCTCTCACAATAATTTACAGATTTAAGATGACCACAAATATGTCAATATATTTCTTTAATTAACTGACTTAAAATATATGTATATTTTGATGCCATATAAACTTTGACAAGACTCTTTAAAGCCTTAAATTGTTCATAGTCTTTTCTGTTTGTTTGTTTGTTTTCTGGCTTAATGTCATGACTAATCAAACAAACAAAATATTTTGAGGAAGCTGTTCAAATAAACATAAACTTACAAAAAGATATTAAACTCCTGGTATTAGATGACATCTTCAAGGTACCAGAAATAAAATATTGCCAAGGCAAATTTTAACCAGTTGATAAATCAGCAGATCTGACAGAAGTGTCAGATGATAAGGAAGTGTCATGACTCAAAGGTGTGGTGAACAGGTTTTTGTTAGGGATGTTTATTTTTAAATATTGTTATTGTTTATTTATTTATGTTGAGGCAGGGAGTCTGTGGAAGACTCTAAAGGTTACAGATATTCTTTAACTGGATAATGCACTTGTCCTAAATCTGTCATCAGTGCCACCAGTATAAACTAGAACCACTGATAAAGCTGATGAAGGTACAGTGGTACAAAGTTACAATAAATGAGAGTAGAATATGCCTCTCCCTTTGACCAAAATTGTAAAGATCATCACCAAAAGCTAACTATCAGTATTTTAAGGTATTGTTCCTTTTATTTATATTCATTTTTCATCTTATATTTTCATGTTTTAAGTCCCCAAATTCTTGATCTACAGAGATTAATCCTATATCTTGTTTAAGTAAATTTGAATTATGAGACTCTACAGCAGTACATATACATATGGTCTTCAAATAGAAAACATGCACTCTGTCCTCTATTTGTCTATCTGTCTCTATTTTATCACTGCAATATATGGATGTTGTTATCAATACTTTTGAAATTCCATAAATTTCACTCAGAATGTTTCCTGGAAGTCAGGAGATCTTAGCTAACAGTACATAAAAAACGGACAACATCACAGAATCACAGAATAGTCTAGGATGGAAGAGACCTCCAAGATCACCAAGTCCAACCTCTGACCTAATGCCAACAAGTGCTCCACTAAACTATATCCCTAAGCTCTACATCTACACATCTTTTAAAGACCTCCAGGGATGGTGACTCAACCACTTCCCTGGGCAGCCTATTCCAGTGACTAACAACCCTTTCAGTAAAGAAGTTTTTCCTAATATCCAAACTAAACCTCCCCTGGCATAATTTTAGCCCATTCCTCCTCGTCCTGTCACCAGGCACATGGGAGAATAGGCCAACCGCCACCTCGCTACAGCCTCCTTTAAGGTACCTGTAGAGTGCGATAAGGTCTCCCCTGAGCCTCCTCTTCTCCAGGCTAAATAGTCCCAGCTCCCTCAGCCACTCCTCATAAGACTTGTTCTCCAGACCCTGCACCAGCTTTGTTGCCCTTCTCTGGACTTGCTCAAGCACCTCCATGTCCTTCTTTTAGTGAGGGGCCCAAAACTGAACACAGTACTAGAATTGCAGCCTCACCAGAGCTGAGTACAGGGGGACAATCACTTCCCTAGCCCTGCTGGCCACACTGTTTCTTATGCAAGCCAGGATGCTGTTGGCCTTCTTGGCCACCTGAGCACACAGCTGGCTCATATTCAGCCAACTATCAACCAATACTCCCAGGTCCTTCTCTGCCAGGCAGATTTCTAACCACTCATCTCCCAGCCTGTAACTCTGCTTGGGGTTGTTGTGCCCCAGATGGAGGACCCGGCACTTGGCCTTGTTGAACTTCATACAGTCAGCCTCAGCCCATCGGTCCAGCCTATCCAGATCTTCCTGCAGAGCCTTCCTACCCTCGAGCAGGTCAACACACGTAGATAACTTGGTGTCATCTGCAAACCTACTGAGGGTGCACTCGATCCCCTCATCCAGATCATCAATAAAGATGTTAAAGAGGACTGGCCCCAGTACCGAGCCCTGGGGGACTCCACTAGTGACCGGCCTCCAACTGGATTTGACTCCATTCACCACAACCCTCTGGGCCCGGCCATCCAGCCAGCTCTTAACCCAACAAAGCTTATGCCAGTCCAAGCCATGAGCAGCCAGTTTCTTGAGGAGAATACTGTGGGGAACGGTGTCAAAAGCCTTACTGAAGTCAAGGTAGACCACATCCACATCCTTTCCCTCATCCACTAAGCATGTCATCTTGTCATAGAAGGAGATGAGGTTCATCAAACAGTACCTGCCCTTCATAAACCTATGCTGACTGGGCCTGATCGCCTGCTTGTCCTGCAAGTGCCGCATGATGACGCTCAAGATAATCTGCTCCATGAGCTTCCCTGGCACTGAGGTCAAACTAACAGGCCTATAGTGCCCTGGGCCTACCTTCTGGCCCTTCTTGTAGATGGGCATCACGTTTGCTAGCTACCAGTCGAGTGGGACCTCCCCTGATAGCCAGGACTGTGGGTAAATGATGAAAAGCGGCTTGGCCAGCTCTTCCGCTAGTTGTCTCAATACCCTTGGGTGGATCCCATCCGGCCCCATCGACTTGAGTACATCCAAATGCTGTAGCAGGTCGCCAACGGATTGTGAGGGCCACATTCTGCTCCTCATCTCCTTCCACCAGCTCAGGGTACTGGGCATCCAGAGAACAAATGGTTTTGCTGCTATAGACTGAGGCAAAGAAGGCATTAAGCACCTCAGCTTTTTCTTTGTCTCTGGTAACTACATTTCCCCCTACATCCAGTAAACAGTGAAGATTCTCCTTAGTCCTCCTTTTTGTACTGATATATTTATAAAAACATTTTTTGTTGTCTTTAACAACAGTAGCCAGATTGAGCTCCAGATAAGCTTTGGCCTTTCTAATTTTATCTCTGCACCGCCTCACAACATCCTTGTAGTCCCCCTGTAGAACTCCTCATCCGTCTCCTCGTCCTGGTTTGGAGGTCTGTAATAGACCTCCATCAGGATGCTTGCCTTATTGGCCTTTCCGCTGATCCTAACCCATAGCAACTCAACCTTATCATTCCCAGCCTCAAGTTCAACGTCATCAAAACACTCTCTAATACAGAGATCCACTCCACCACTCCTTCTGTGCTGCCTGTCCCTTCTGAAGTGCCTATAGCCAGACATCGCAGCACTCCAGTCATGAGAGTGGTCCCACCGTGTTTCTGCGATGGCAACCAAGTCATAGCGTGCCTGCTGCACAATGGCTTCCAGCTCCTCCTGCTTGTTGCCCATGCTGTGTTCATTAGTGTAGATGCACTTCAGCTGAGCCCTTGCCTTCTCCCCCAGCCTTGCCATTGTTCCCCCTGGCACACCTTCAACAAGCTTTGTTTCATACCCGTCCCCCTTCTTACCTAGTTTAAAGCCCTCTCAATGAGCACTGCCAGCTCTTGGGCAAGGATTCGTTTTCCCCTTGGAGGCAGTTGGGGCCCATCTGCGGCCATGAGGCCAGGTGTCGAGTAAAGCGCCCCGTGGTCAAAGAACCCAAAATTCCTGTGTTGGCACCAGCCTCTGAGCCACGTGTTTATCAGGTGGGCTTTCCGTGTCCTCTCTGAAGCCCTCAGTTTCATCAGTTGTCATTTTTAGCTTGGAAGCATGTCCACTGACAATGACAGACCCTAGCAGCACAATTATAACTTAACCTAAGATGATATAGACTAGATCAAGAGCCAACATTTCCTGCCAGGAACTGTTATTTCATTTTAAGTAGATTTCTATAATGAAATTTAATATTACTGTCAGTGGTTGAACTGAGGTAGAACCCAAAGTTTTAATTGAGATCAAGGCCTCATATTGCTGGACACAAGATTTCTTTTTCCCAGAGTCCAACACCCTAACATACTGAAATCCATAAGTCTGTTTTGCTTGTCTATAGTTAATTTTATGTACTTCGGGTCCTTGCACTGCCCTTTGTTCTTGCCTCACTTGCAAAGGAGTGAAATAATGTCACTGTGACTTAGAAAGAAATATGCCTTGCAACTTGGTCTGATTTCAGCAGTCAAGCACAGACTTAAAAGCCTCTCTTTGTGATTCACAGTAGAAATGCAGTTTCTGTAATATAAGGTGATAATAAGAAATATGGCCCTGTCATCATGGATTCAAAGATGATTATTTAATCCATTTTACTCTTTCATTTCAGTCATGTCTTTCATTTTAATTTATCAAACTTTTGTTTGTTTGTTTTTGAACAAATGAAACAGAAAACACAGCAGAAAAATACACCTGGCCAAAATAAAAGAATGGTAAGGACCATGATGGCCATTTGGCTAATTTTGAAATACCTGGTTCCTACTAATATATTTGTTTTCAGATTTCTGTGGGAAAGATTACCTTCAGTTCTTTTTAATGAAAACAAACAAACAAAACAAACAAACAACAAAAAAAAAACTAGGCAAAAAAATCATAAGTAAAATAAATGCTTAGTTATAGACTAAATAAGTATGTATAATCAAGACAAGTTTCTGCTTGAGGTTTCTCAATATTTTTCAAACTTCATGTCTTAATAAAAGTTAAATCTGAAGATCCAAATTCCCTCTTCCTCCCCTTCTTCTTTTGATTCTGTAAGTGAAATATTACATCTGTTTTTAAAGTTAGTTTCCATGTGCTTGGAAGAAGAGTTGAAGACATTAAAAAAAAAATTCCTCAGAGCTGCTTTTTCTTGTTGCCCAAAAGTTCAGTGACTAGAACAGCTTCAATCCACTACTCTCTTTGACAAAATTTGAGCAATAAATCTTCTCTCTTAAAAGCATATTTCAACATTTTAATCTCCTAGATATGTGGAATAAGATTTGTCTTCCTATCCTGATTCTAATTTTGTTCTGATTGCTCATTTTTGTACAAATAACTAAAAATCATGTATCTAACAACCACAAATTTGCAGAATTTCTCTCAGATTGTATTTAAAAAAAAGCTGTTGTTGGCCATTTCCAAGAGCAAGAAATACTGAGGGAAATTCCCCTTGAAAACCCTGCCATCAATATGGTGAGAGGCAGGAATCCACCACTGAGTCACCCACTCTGCTGATTTAAGACTTTGATGTTTGCTCACTGTCCTCCAGAGCAGTGACCTATTTACTTCTAAGCTCTTTAAAAATATGTAGAAGCTTCCTCTCAGATTCATTATTATTAAATAAATAATTAGTGATGATAACAATAATTTCTAGTCCAGTTAGACCTCCAAGTTCCACCATTTACCCAAATTATTTTTCAATTAATTATAAAAAATGAAATAATTTTCCACCCCAACATTTTTTATTTTTTATTTTTATTTTTTAATTTTGTTTATGAAAGACACCTGAAGATGAAGGGAGGTTTAATTACTTTCAAACTGGAAACATGAAGATCCTGAGTGGCAGTCCTAGCCAGCATCTATACCGTTTAAGAAACAAAAAAACACTTAATCTGTAAGTTTTACACTGTTGATTTTTTTTTTTTTTTTTATTTCCTGTGAAAAGAAGTTTGAACAAAGATGAGTGAAATTTGGGGCTAAGATAAAAAATATTATTTTTGAGGTGGAAGCTATTAAAGGAAATGTTCAAATATCACTAACTTTATGGAGAATAAATGTCAAAATATTTTGCTATCATGAAAATTAAAAAAAATGAATAAATGAATGCATTTTTATCATTCACAACCTCAGATTCTTCTCTTACTTTTGGGCCTTTGTGCTTCCTTTCATTACATTATCTTTCTAATTTATTTGTTTGTTTCCTAAGTCATTATACATCCACACAGTTTTCTAAATTCCATATATTTTTATTTTCTTTTCAAATGTTAATCATGCATTTTTGCCAACATTCATGACCAATTTTGGTCATAATAATATTCTATTATGTTGAAATAATAGAATATCTGATTTGGAAGGGACCCACAAGGATCATAGAGTCCAACTTCTGAGTCCCCAAAGGACCATCAAAAAAATCAAACCATATTTCAGAGAGTGTTGTCCAAATACTTGTTGAAATTTGGCAGGCTCAGTGCCACAACCACTTCCCTGGGGAGCCTGCTCCAGTGCCTAACCATGAAATCTAAAATACAAAACAGCCATCCTTCTTACCTCACCTGTAGCTTGAAATAATACCTTAATGACTTTCTCAGGCCAGCAATAACATTAAGCTGCTCATTAAGTCTGAATATTGCTGTTTGTGAAACCTAGGTAAGAGATGACAACGCACACCTGATTACAATGTTTGAAAATCATATTCTAATTCTCTTTGTTTCTCCTCCACTTTATCCCTTATCTTGACACCCTTCATTCACCATTCCTCTTTCTCACAGACAAAAGCTTTTACATTATTCAGGTCTCCATTACACACCACCTTTTATTTATTTATTTATTTATTTATTTATTTGTTGTTGTTTGTCTGTATGTGTGACTTTGAAGATCTGTAGTTCTTTTCAACATTCAAGGTCTTTGGGCCCCTTACCTGTATGCAGTGCTATGCTACTTGAATTAGTATTACCCTTCAAAGCCCAATATTTCACAGCTACAGAAGCCTCTGTGTAGTGAGGTCTGTTAAAGCTGCTATTGCCAAAATGTCTTTTTGTTTTCAGATGTTTTCTGCTTTTGCGACCAAAAGAAATGTTTGATTGGAAAATTGCCATGTTGTTAGCAATGAATTTTGCATTTCCTTAAAAGAACAAGAATTAGATGCAATTTTGGAGAGCTTTTGTTGTTAATGCTGTTGTAATTTGTTTGCTTAATGAACAGAGCAGGAAGTCTGAGCTGATAGCTGCCACATCATGGAGCCGATAGAAGAAAGCAACCATGAATATGTAGACTTTTATGTACAAAAATATATTAAATGATTAAATGCTCAGATTACTTAAAAAGAAGTGTCTCTGCATTAATTAAACTGCTAAGGTGTTCTTTTATATATGGAATTCTTTCTTTTTTTTTTTTTTTTTTTTTTTTTTTTCAAATGAAAAACAATAAATATCATAAATATCTACTAGTGGAAGGTCTGCAAGTAATTCTTAATGCAATCTTAAGTTGTAGACGGGAGTTAACAGTTCCTGTAAACAGGAACTTTGATGGGGGTTATAGTTTCAGTTCTTGAACAAGACCTATTTATAAGCAATGAATCCGCCTTACGTTTATTTCTTATCTTTTTTTTTTTTTTTTTTTTTTTTTTTTTCCCTTTCCTTACCTCTCATATATGATCCTGAAGCATCTGGGTTTAAAACATACTTAATTCAGCAATTATATATTTGATTTCATTTCAGACTATCTGGTCCTGATGATCTGTTTTTTTTTTTTACTGGTATGTCTCAAATCTCCTCTGCTGACACCTCATTTTGAGAAAGACATTCAAACATAGAGAAGCAACAGTTTCCCTCCCTTCTTTACAGAGAACATGGATATGAAGAATTCATTTTTCTTTTCTGTTATGACATTATCTTCCTTGTGTGACTCTTGTACATCTTGGTCATTTGTAAATCCCATATACTCTCTGTCAAGTTTCTTGCATTTGATGGATATGAAAAACTTTTCATTATTACTTTTATTTTAGAAACTTTAGTAGGTTTCTTCTCACACTAATCTTTTCATCCTATTTCATTATGTTTTAACATTCGCCTTGTCCACAGTCAAGTTTTTGCTATTTTCTTTGAATACACACAGCTTCCACTTTTGAAAGACATTGATTTATTTCTAAAGTAAACTGGGAAGAGGGGGAGAAATGCTCCACTTGAAAGGATGACACAAATGAAAATATATGGGAAAATGGAAAAGAAAGAAAGGTTGTTTGCTTAAAGGGATGAATATCAGTGGACAGAAAAATAAGGAAATAGGAAATAGAAAATATTAATCCTTGAGTTAAATTTACACTATTTCTAATATCAGTTTAGGAATCATGCTTCAAGGATGTATTTTTTCATCTCACTTCAACATTTGCAGCAACTACTCCCTCAGATAAAGGCCACTGTCTATGCTGCACTCCCTCCCATAACATTATTTCCTGTAACATTCCCAATGGCAGCTTGAACAAAATTCTGTGGCAACACAGAAAATCTCTCTTGTAGAGAGATTTTCTGGTCCTGCTTTACCAAGTGGATCATGTGCTACTTCAGAGTATTTGTACTTTATATTTGGGTTGTATTATTCATAACGTTTTGTAGCAGCTCCAAGATCCTGGAAGGGAGTCAGTCCATCCACAACTAAATTTCACAATGTAGAACCTGAAGATTAAAGCTGTCAATTTTAAAGTCTGTTTGGAAAGAACTTTGCCCCCCCCCCTTTTTTTTTTTTTTTTTTTTTTAGATTTATGCAGCCATTCCTCATCAATGGACAGGGAAGTTTTTGGAAGGAGAAATGGATTAAATCATTAGTCATTAGTGGCTATCCCCAGAGACTGAAGAGAAACCTGCTGTTTTCTTATGTGGGATGTAATTCTGTAAAACAGAATTACAGCTGAAAATCTGCAGTTTTCTAATTCTAACAGCTACTCAGTTACTGACATTTTTTATTATTTTCTTTTACCTTAAAATTTTATTTTATTCAGCAATATTTAAAACAGTGTCATAAAGCTTGTCAGTACATGCTAGCATTATTTTAGAACTCTTATCTCTATTGTGTATCAAACTGGAAGTGAAAACATAAAAAAATGCATATAAATTTAACCTTTTTTTTTTTTTTTTTCTGGATGCAGGATTTTAAGGGCAGGCATTAAAATCACATAAAGAAGCAAACTAAACACTCACACTTTCTGAATTTTTAAGCCCTTGTGGCTCCTTGTTGTCTTGATGTAAACTGCAAATACCTAGTGGTTCCTCAGAAAATCAGTTCTCCTCTTAATATTTATGATGTGCTTGGGGCTCTCGCTTTGAGATTTGTATTTTCAGAATGTTAGGGAGAGATACGGATAAAATTTCTTGATATTTAAAAATGTTCTGACATTCCTATTGCAATCCTTAGCTGAAGAGATTATCATTATTATTGTTGTTGTTATTATTTATTCCTCTAGCTACTAATGAATTTGATGCCCTCTCACCCTGTCACTCCCTGTGAGATATTTCCTTCATGGGAGTGTTCTATTATGAGGTGGTTAAAGGCAATTAATGACATTGATCCTGCCTCACAAACCTCACTGAAATCTATGTATTTCTGCTTTTGCGGAAAAATGTACTAGACCTAGAATATCATGTTCTCATTACATAATAGGATGAGTGTCTATGAGTGTCAGTAGGAAATGGGAGACCTGCTTGAGCAGTGGAGGATGCACTGTTCTTGAAAGTACCTGCCATTGATTACTATTACGTCCTTTCTGTAAGGGAGAATAATTTGGGTTTTTGAACTTTTGGAGCAGCTAATATAACTTGCTAATAAAACCTGTTTCAATTGAAAACCGTTGGTGGTAAAAGAAGACTATTATCTACATTTATATAGATGCTTTCACAATGGTTGCTCTGAGGCTTTTTAGTAATGTCAAAAATAAATAATAAGATGAGGAAAATTAATGTTCTATGGGAAATACAAGTACCACAATATTCATATTTTCATCATGAATCTAAATAGATAAAT
>MU012739.1:2580-32405 GCA_011074415.1 Stictonetta naevosa | reverse complement strand
CTTTTAATTCAGACATGCGTTTATATACATACGTGCATACACATTCTAAAAAGTCATGTTCATTTTTCATTTGAAATGGAGTTTTCATTTCAACACAATCAAACTAAAACAATGTAATCACATTCTTTTTCATTAAGAAAGAATTGTAGAATTAGCAGGATTAAGCAACTCAGCTCAGCTGAAGTGGGACAAATGGGAAACCTTGAGGAATAGGGCACAGTTTCATCTTTCTCATTTATATTGGGCAATCTGTCTGGTCCATCACAGCCATCACCTTGGGAGAAGTGAGACAATTTGAGTGGGACAATTTAGGTATGGACATGAAAAATGGTTTCAAAAATATCTTGTATACTTTGTGTGGGGGATTACTTTATGAACTTTATCTTAGGTAATAGTAATTGCTGTTCTGTCTTAATTTACAAGAGCCTCCTATGAAAGTGGTAGGTGATGAGGCCAGTTTTCTATATTCTTGTGTAAACAGGTTAGGTGAGCCACAAAAACTGAGGCAAAGTAAGAAGTCTTGTGTAAAAAATTCCAGGTTGTCAGAGGGAGATCTGGAAGGCTTCATATTTTGAATTAACATCTCAGAGCAAAGGCCATGTAGAAAGTGCTTAACACAGATCCAGAAAGTGTTATGACAAAGCCCTATGTGCTCCATCCCATATACATACTTATATTGCATGCAACTTCTGTTACAAGTATGAGTACTACTGATTTCAACATTGTTTTGTATTTCAAGTGTGGTTTATTCTCGTATTTGCAAACTTTTCTGAGTATTAAATGCTACTTTTCAATTACGAAGTTCTGTTTGAAAACCAAGTGGGAACTACTTGCAGTTGCTTATCTAGGATTTTGCATTATGTTAGGGTTAAAGCCTGAAATCCAATCCAGAAAGACTTGTACTTCTTCCTGACCTGTACTTTCACACAAGATTAACACATGGGCAGGAGGAAGAGAAGTGAAGAATAGCTTGGCATTAGCTAGACCTGTTACTAGCATATTCCTGTTTAATAAATAAATAAATAAATAAACACTTGCAAGTAATTTGCTATCACTAAAAGATTCTGTAGCTGTTTTGAAATCATGCAATTTAGATAATGCTTCAATTCTCCTGTCACACCATTTTTAACAGGATAGAGAAGCAATTTTATTTAAACAGAGTGTTAAATTTTCAAACTCCACCTTCTGCATGGGAACTGTTTAGTTTTAAAAGTCCATCATTTTTCTAGGGGTGCTGCCATCCTGAACGAATGAGGCAGAAGGAAATAACTGGCTTGATCATGTCAGGCAGTGAGTAATGCTGATGTCAGATACCAGCCCCAAAAGATGCTGAAATTGTAAGTCTCGGTGGTTTTCTGGTTTGAAATGCTGAGTAGAGGGATAGTGGATTATGTAGCTGAAGAACTGCTGAAAACAGGTTGTCTTGGTTTGTCAAAATCTCCTCTGTGATGAGCCTGGAAACCTCATCATGAGTCTCAAGAAAGCCATTTCTTATGCTAATTATTTATCTCAAATGTGCATCCACTTTAATGTGTCATTTGAGTTTCAAATACTCTGCACGTGCACAAGATTTGAATAACTGGTTGAATGTACACACTAGGTCATACAGACTTGCTCTAATAACAATAATAATAATAATCTGAGTGTTTTATAAAATCCTCACAAACTAAAATGATACAGAACTTACACCCTCACTAGAAGTGTTCCAGACACCTGACAGTCTGCATCAGACCTGATTTTAACATCTAGGACCCATCTCTGTCAGTGTATGTACATGATTTTTCTCTTCATTCTTAATGGGTGACATGATTCAGAAACGAGTGCACTATTCAGCTTATTGCTATTTAAATTAACATAATTAAAAACAATGAAAATATAAGTTTTTGTTAAATTTAACAAAACTGACCAAGATTTTCCACTTTTTTTTCATCTTTCTGTTTTCTTTTATCTGAAAGAGGTCACGCTCTAGAGAACACATTCAATTTGTCCTAACAAATTCTGTCTGACCAAAACAAAAATAGCACTTCAAAAATCAGGAACCTTGAATTTACTTTTTATGTGGAAAACTTTGAATAAATTTTGTTATTCAAATGATAAACTTTTTTTTTTTTTTTTTTTAATTATTGCAGTTATTATGATAAACACTGATTTGATCTTGTTGACACATTTCCCTTGGTTATCAAACACCTGAAAATGATCATTTTTTTTTTAGTTAAAGGATGCCCACACTGCACATTTTAATATATTGTAAGGATCTCTGAAGTAGCATATACCAGAAATTAGGTCAGAAACCAGGTCTGTACAGTAATCTACTCTCTCAGCAGAGCTCCTTCATGCAGTACAACATGCTTCTCTTCCATGTCTCCATAGCTCAATCAATCAGTTTGACTTTTCTCACTTTTCAGCAGATACCGTTTTTTTGTTTGTTTGTTTTTTTGTCTCTTTTCTCATCTAAAATTAAAGGGAGATAATGGAATAATTTCTCCAAGGCAAGTCTAAATCAACAGAGTATCAATGTAAAATATTATTTTAATGCAAAACACTAGCAGACCTTGACTGAGGTCTGGGTTAGTATTGCTTAAGTTAGAGGAATTTGAAAAGTTATAAGCAGACATTGGTTTAATCCCTCATTCAGATCCATACACATATATTTTAGGGCAGTGTGTCTCCAGATTTTAGGTATAAATCCATATTCATATGGAACCAAATACAAAGCAAGCTTTGCTTTCTGCTAAGTAATGAAGAATATGTGTTGATCAAAACTGTTGCTCAGACACAGAAACCTAAAGCATGTTTCTGGGTGCCCACCAGGTAAGAATTGGCTATATGACCCTATGGTCATGGCTCATTGCCTGTCTTTCCCAGCAAATTCTTTGACCCTCATAAATAACACTGTTTTTAGTGGGTGCCTGGCACAAGACAGAGAGCTGTTGTAAGAGTGAACCCACAACAGAATCACAGAATCACAGAATAGTCTAGGTTGGAAGAGACCTCCAAGATCACTGAGTCCAACCTCTGATCTAATGCTAACAAGTCCTCCACTAAACCATATCCCTAAGCTCTACATCTAAACATCTTTTAAAGACCTCCAGGGATGGTGACTCAACCACTTCCCTGGGCAGCCTATTCCAGTGACTAACAACCTTTTCAGTAAAGAAGTTTTTCCTAATATCCAACCTAAACCTCCCCTGGAGCAATTTTAGCCCATTCCCCCTCATCCTGTCACCAGGCACATGGGAGAACAGGCCAACCGCCACCTCACTACAGCCTCCTTTAAGGTACCTGTGGAGTGGGATAAGGTCGCCCCTGAGACTCCTCTTCTCCAGGCTGAACAGTCCCAGTTCCCTCAGCCGCTCCTCATAAGACTTGTTCTCCAGACCATGCACCAGCTTCGTAGCCCTTCTCTGGACTCGCTCAAGCACCTCCATGTCCTTCTTGTAGTGAGGGGCCCAAAACTGAACACAGTACTCGAGGTGCGGCCTCACCAGAGCTGAGTACAGGGGGACAATCACTTCCCTGGACCTGCTGGCCACGCTGTTTCTTATACAAGCCAGGATGCTGTTGGCCTTCTTGGCCACCTGAGCACACTGCTGGCTCATATTCAGCTGACTATCAACCAATACTCCCAGGTCCTTCTCTGCCAGGCAGCTTTCTAACCGCACATCTCCCAGCCTGTAGCTCTGTTTGGGGTTGTTTTGCCCCATGTGCAGGACCCGGCACTTGGCCTTGTTGAACAGTTGGCCTCGGCCCATCAGTCCAGCCTATCCAGATCTTCCTGCAGAGCCTTCCTATCCTCGAGCAGATCGACACACGCAGCTAACTTGGTGCCGTCTGCAAACTTACTGAGGGTGCACTCGATCCCCTCATCCAGATCATCAATAAAGATGTTAAAGAGGACTGGCCCCAGTACCGAGCCCTGGGGGACTCCACTGGTGACCAACCTCCAACTGGATTTGACTCCATTCACCACAACTCTCTGGGCCCGGCCATCCAGCCAGCTCTTAACCCAACGAAGCGTATGCTAGTCCAAGCCATGAACAGCCAGTTTCCTAAGGAGAATGCTGTGGGGGACGGTGTCAAAAGCCTTACTGAAGTCAAGGTAGACTGCATCCACATCCTTTCCCTCATCCACTAAGCATGTCACCTTGTCATAGAAGGAGATGAGGTTCGTCAAGCAGGACCTGCCCTTCATAAACCCATGCTGACTGGGCCTGATCGCCTGCTTGCCCTGCAAGCGCCGCATGATGACGCTCAAGATAATCTGCTCCATGAGCTTCCCTGGCACTGAGGTCAAACTAACAGGCCTATAGTTCCCTGGGCCTACCTTCTGGCCCTTCTTGTAGGTGGGCGTCACGTTTGCTAGCCGCCAGTCGAGTGGGACCTCCTCTAATAGCCAGGACTGCCGATAAATGATGGAAAGCAGCTTGGCCAGCTCTTCCGCTAGTTGTCTCAATACCCTCGGGTGGATCCCATCTGGCCCTATCGACTTGTGTACATCCAAATGCTGTAGCAGGTCACCAACCATTTCCTTGTGGATTGTGGGGGCCACATTCTGCTCCTCATCTCCTTCCACCAGCTCAGGGTACTGGGCGTCCAGAGAACAAATGGTTTTGCTGCTATAAACTGAGGAAAAGAAGGCGTTAAGCACCTCAGCTTTTTCCTCATCACTGGTAACTACGTTTCCTCACACATCCAGTAAAGGACAGAGATCCTCCTTAGTCCTCTTTTTTGTACCGATATATTTATAAAAACATTTTTTGTTGTCTTTAACAACAGTAGCCAGATTGAGCTCCAGATGAGCTTTGGCCTTTCTAATTTTATCCCTGCACTGCCTCAACATCTTTATAGTCCCCCTGAGTGGCCCGCCCTCTTTTCCAAAGATTATAAACCCTCTTTTTTTCTCCTAAGATCAAGCCACAACTCTCTGTTCAGCCAGGCCAGTCTTCTGCTCCGGCTCGTCTTTGGGCACGTGGGGACAGAGCTATTAATATTTCCCTCTTGAAGAGCTCCCAGCCTGCCTGGGCTCCTCTGCCCTTCAGAACCACCTCCCAAGGGACTCTGCCAACCAGTGTCCTGAACAGCTCAAAGTCAGCCTTCCGGAAGTCCAAGACAGCGGTTTTACTGGTCCCCTTCCTGACTTTGCCAAGTATCGAGAACTCTACCATTTCATGGTCACTCTGCCCAAGACAGCCTCCGACCACATCTCCCACCAGTTCTTCTCTGTTAGTGAACAGAACGTCTAGCAGGGCACCTCCCCTGGTAGGCTTGCCAACCAGCTGCATCAGGAAGCTATCTTCCATGCTCTCCAGAAACCTCCTAGACTGCTTTCTCTGGGCTGTGTTGTGCTTCCAGGATATGTCTGGGAAGTTAAAGTCCCCCACAAGAACAAGAGCTGATGATTTTGCAACTTCTGCTAGTTGCCTGTAGAACTCCTCATCCGTCTCCTTGTACTGGTTTGGCTGTCTATAACAGGCCTCCATCAGGATGCTTGCATTGTTGGCCTTTCTGCTGATCCTAACCCATAGCGACTCAACCTTATCATTCCCAGCCTCAAGTTCAATGACATCAAAACACTCTCTAATACAGAGATCCACTCCACCACTCCTTCTGTGCTGCCTGTCCCTTCTGAAGAGCCTATAGCCAGACATTGCAGCACTCCAGTCATGACAGGGGTCCCACCACGTTTCCGTGATGGCAGCCAAGTCATAGCCTGCCTGCTGCACAATGGCTTCCAGCTCCTCCTGCTTGTTGCCCATGCTGCGCGCATTAGTGTAGATGCACTTCAGTTGGGCCTTAGCCTTCTCCCCCAGCCTTGCCATTGTTCCCCCTGGCACACCTCCAACAAGCTTTGTTTCATCCCCGTCCCCCTTCTTACCTAGTTTAAAGCCCTCTCAGTGAGCCCTGCCAGCTCCTGGGCAAGGATCTATTTTCCCCTTGGAGGCAGTTGGGACCTGTCTGTGGCCATCAGGCCGGGTGTCAAGTAAAGAGCCCCGTGGTCTAAGAACCCAAAATTCCTGTGTTGGCACCAGCCTCTGAGCCACGTGTTTATCAGGTGGGCTTTCCGTGTCCTCTCTGAACCCTTCCTTGCCACTGTAGGGATGGACGAAAACACCACATGTATTCCCACTCCATCCACTAACCGTCCCAGCCCCCTGAAGTTACGTTTTATAGCCTTCAGGCTTCTCTCATCAATTTTATCACTGCCAGCCTGGACTATCAGTAGTGGGTAGTAATCGGAGGGGTGAACCAAGTTGGGAAGCTTTCTGGCAACGTCCCTGACCCTGGCCCCAGGGAGGCAACAGACTTCCCTACGGGTAGGGTCAGGCCGACAAATAGGGCCCTCTGTTCCCCTGAGAAGGGAGTCACCCACAACGATCACCCTTCTTTCTTTCTTGGTGGAAGCAGTCTTGAGGCGTGGAGCAGACTTCCTCGCCCAAGGCTTCCTGGGTAAACTTTCTACCACATCCTCATTCACCTCTCTCTCAAGCTCCAGGGCCTCAAATCTGTTGCATAAGGGCACCTGGGAAGGTGGGGCAGGTGGGGGGGGGGGGGGGGGCCCCTTCGTTTCCTGCAACATTGAGCAGGAACCTGTCTCCATTCCTCCTCCACTCCTGGGTCCCTTCCCTCTGCCCGATAGCGACTGGGCAGGGGGTTCACCCCCATTTGGGGAGTCTCTCTCCGGTGCCTCTCATTCAGGCCTTGCAGGCAGTTGTTCCACCAGTGTATCTCCCGCTCACCCTCCCTGATGGCCCTCAACCTCTCCACCTCCTCCTCGACCTCTGCCACCAGGCGGACCAAGTCATCCACCAGTACAGTTTGTGCTGGATAATCACAGAAGTCCCTCAGCAGTTTAAATAACTTTAGCACAACAAACAACACGGTGAAAAAAAGTAAAGACAACAAACTGACACCGGCTGATAGTTTCGAGCTATCTTTTAAACATTTTCCCTAACGTAAACTTTCCAACCCAAGGAAGCATTTTTTTTATGGCAGAGCAGCACAGTGGCGGCAGCAGCCAACTTTCCAAGTAATTATTGCTGTTAAACTGAAGTGGGCTTTAAGCATCTCATTCAGATCGATTTATTCAAAAGTGTTTAAGGCTCAGCCAAGTTTATTACTGGCGTGGTCATGGGACACTTTATGGTTTATCATAATGTTTGATCAGTTGCACTGGGACATGAACAGAGGTGAAATGCAAAGGAGGTGGGAAAAGTCTGTTGGGTATTTTCTTCTGTTGTCAATATTTCCATTTGTGAAGCCATTTTTGTGGTTGACAAGAGATGGAGGAGGCTGGGGGGAATCCGGTGTATAAGGTTGAATTAACTGTTGAACATCTCTTCTCTTCCCCAGTGGAGGGTTAAAGTTTATGAAAGATTTTAAATCTTTCTTTTCCTTCCTAATTTTGAGTCTTCCCTTTATAACTCTTGCTTTTTTTTTTTTTTTTTTTTACTTTTTTTTTTTTTTTTTTTTTTTTTCCTTTTGCCTAGCCCTGTCTCCAAAGAAAGAAAGAAAGCAATAAGCCTGTCAAAGAAGGAATTAATTAAGCAAATCAATCAGTCAGTTTTATTAAGGA
The DNA here is from genome assembly GCA_011074415.1 of Stictonetta naevosa. Classification (NCBI taxonomy): domain Eukaryota; kingdom Metazoa; phylum Chordata; class Aves; order Anseriformes; family Anatidae; genus Stictonetta; species Stictonetta naevosa. The sequence continues at coordinate 24,832 of MU012739.1, read as the reverse complement.
ATTACAAAGCCCATGTGCAGCATTAATTATTCAGATAACGGGACATCTCTAAGCCTTTCTTTTCAATTATTGATAAGTCTCTATCTATCATCCTGACTGTTTTAGTACTGATTTAGTTGTGAATGAAGCCAGGTCATTCAGCCATAGCATATGCCAGTTATGAGAGTTGCTAAATTGCTAGGGGCGGGAGAGAGAGAAAGATGAGAGGTATCGTTTATTTCCATCCATGTTGATTGCAAACATTAAATATCTCAGGGCATGTGCCTTCTTCTGAGCTGCAGATGAAAGGGAAGCTGTCCTTCCTCACTGATATCATCTGGGTGATCACCTTTGTTCAATGAGGCAATACATGCCCATTTTTCCATCTGCAATAACCATGCAACTTTTCTGTTGACTTTATGTGAGGTTCTCCACTAGTTCATAGGGCCTGGAAAAATGAGATTCCTTTCCATTGTCACAAGAAATTTACCATTTTGCATCTACTGATCAAGGCAACTATTCTCATTTTTCTCTTTACTGGAAATTTCATGACAATTGCTTTAATAGAGGACCCTTCTGCAACACTAGGCTTATTTTTCATGCCCATCTCATTAGATACACAGAGAAATGTTCTCCCACCTGCTTTCAGAATTGGGGAGCAAAGGCATTGACCTCATAAAATTGAAACTCAAGTAATCAAACAACTTAATCACAGAGGAAAGAGAAGTACATACAAATAGTTACTGATAGGAGAAAGACCTCACACTAAAGGAGACTCAGAATGTCAATAAAATTACCTCATAATTGAGAAAACTCTCATTCCACTTGAAAGCTACTGCAAAAGGGAAATTGTAGGGAACTGTGATGCAGCAATGTGCAACAGTATAAAGAAAACAAGTTTCATTTATTACTGCCCATCAGATTATGCAGTCCTTTACACTTTCCATTCTCAGTAAACAGTCTTAAAGACTACTCAATTTAGAGCACCCAACACAATAGAGAAAGGTATAGATGGTACAAGGTCTGGCTGATAGAAATGTTGCATCACATCGGCCTGTTGTAGATTTCCAGGCAAAAGTGATCCCATGTGATTTGATCTCTGACAAGTGGACTGTAGATGAATGATCTGAGATTCTAGAACCATATTTATACTGAGATAATCCCAAACAGAATAGATGATGTTCCTTCCCACCCATCAGCATCTCTGCCTTCTGTCACGTTGTTTGCAGGTACATTGATATGAGGCTGGCCCAGTTGCTGTTTCTACACACAGCATCGGGGTGCAGCCACTGGGCTTCTCTGTCCCATCATCTCCATAACCAGATCACACAGCTGATAGACTTAAAACTGTCTGTTCTTATCTTCCCTGTAAGGATGAGACAAGATCCATACTTCAGGCCATAAACTTATCTCCAACTGAGGTCAGGAAGATATTTATCGAACTAAATAACTGGCTTGGTTAAATTGACTGTCTGCCTCTCTGTAAACACCTAGTGTTGGTCAGTGTGTGATACTTTCCAGGATTAGAAATGTTAATGTCCCCCTCACAGAGCAAAGATTTCTCATTAGGTAGTCCTTCTACCTTTGCATAAAAATGTGAGGTGCAGTAGCGTTTGTGGGAGGTGAAACACAGAGGGTTAGAGTGACATCCCTTCATTCTCTCTATCAAATTGGCACAGAAATGCAATGAGAATTCATTTCTGTCTGGGTTATTTTGCTTCAGCTCCAGGTAGAAGGCATGAATGAGAGATTAATAAAATTAATGACAGAGTAAGGAGTGGGAACTCTTTCTCACTTCAAAAAGTTCAACATTGGCACAAAACTTGACCTTAAATAAGAAAGTGCCATCCAAACCTGCTTCTCATTTTCATGTAGAAAGCTAAAGGTGTAGTTAGTAGCCTAAAGACATGTTGCTTAGACAGTTATAGATTCAATTTTACTAATAAGAAGCAATTAGAGTTTGGAAAAAAGCTGGATGAAATCTGTGAATTAAAAGCCAGGGGGTAAGGGAACTAAGCTTCACAGTTTCTGGCCATTTTTATTTGTTACTATATGCGAAAAATGTGCCACTTCTTGTAACTGTGTGGTTCTTCTGTCTTCCAATACTATCTATTACTCGTCCAGTGACAGCTGCTTTCTGGCTGTAGCCTTAGGCTCAGCACATACTGCTATCACTTTGCCTCAACAATGCTGTCCTGCTTTGACTTCTGCCAAATTGTGTGTCATATACTCTAAAAAATCTCTGCAGTTAAGGAAGAAGGGGTAAATATATCCAAAGAGTAACTGTTCAGTATAGTAATGGAGAAATAACAATAACTTTAACATATATACATGGACATATTTATATATAACCTCTGCATAATAGCATAGTAGACACTCACTGCAACTCACTCAAGAAGTAGCCCTAATGTAGCTAGGAGGGTAAAAAAAACCAATGCCCTTGGAGGTAACACAAACACTCCATAATTTCAAAAGGACATGTATTTACCTATCACTGGGATGGCAACTTTGAGGGTTCATTTGAGTGACCGTGTTTTTGTTTTAAAGGAACAAACTTTTGGGAGGGGTAAATTTCTGACATACCATATGGGGCCATAAGAATGTTCTTAGTGTGCATCATAAGTCACTCGTAACTACACTGGGATTCCTTTCAGTCATTCTCTTTTTGCCCCCATGAAAATGAAGAAGTTTCTTATTCTGTGTTTTGTGAAATGGAAAGCTGGACATACCCTGTGCTAAAAGTGAAAAGCAGGATACAGACCTTCTTTGGAAAAGTAGACAGACTTGTGTTCCCAGCCCAGTCTGCATGTTCTGCTGCTAACCTACTGCCTTTGGAAAGGATGTGCTGGGAAATGGGGTAAATCACCTCCAGTATGGAGTGACCAACAACATCTAAAGGTTGATGGTGCTGGATGAGTCTTTACCCCAGCAGTTATGGAGAAGTATGAGCAAGTGTATGAAGCCAGTATGAAACCATAATAGTTTATGGTGATGCCACCTACATCTCAGAAAGAATATCTCCTGAAGGGAGGAGGGAGGTGCCTCATATTGCAGGGGCTGGTGTCTAAAATTCTTGTGACAAAAGTACTATAAACTGAAATCAAGTTCTCAGGGCTGCATCTAATACCTCACTTTTTAATTCCGAAGTCAAAGAGTTATCTATCACTATTCTGGGGTTTGATTCAGCAGTCAGTCAGATAAAAATACCCTCATCACTTTTCTGCATTGTTCATGGTTTAACTGCAGGTCTAAGCTAGTGAAATTCCAACAGAGGGCAATGAGTCCTGCTCTTATTTATACATAGGCTGAATTTGGATTGATCTAGATACAGAATTTAGTAAATGAATGTAATTCTTCACATTTCTCAATATGACAAAAAAATTCCAGTGTTACAATGTGTGGAAAAATTATTTTGTATGTTGTAATTTTTGATGCTCTGATATTCAACAAATATAAAGAAATAGTGAACTAATTGAATATTTATAACTATACCCCCCAGATGGATGTGCCCTGGTCCTGATTTTCAGGACTGAAACTCTAAGGAAGATCACTGTTTTCCCCAGTTTATCCACTAATCAAAGAAATCTAGGCAATAACATCAATCATGAAACATCTCAGTCAGTGATTTATGTTTGCTTAGATTCAATACCTGGTTTTACCTCCATTTTTGATGCTCTAATATTCAACAAATATAAGAAAATGGTGAACAAATTGAATATTTATAACTACATCCTCATATATTTATAGCTATATAGCCTCATGATTTCAGTGATCAGATAGTGTGTTCATGTCTGTGAATGTTACATGAAGTTTACCCTAATATTGTTGGAAGGCAAAAACATTTGCAGTCCTCAGAAGTTCATTATTATTTACTTTATTGACAGACTTGGACATCTTAATTTCATAAGAGCCCTATTGTGACATGAACTTTACAGGCACAGAACAACAAAATGGTCTCTGCTTGCAAAATATTGTGCAAGAGAAAGGCTAAACCTAAACAGACTTTGAGGAATACTCAAAATACTACTAGTTACTGTTGTTGCTTATGTATTGACAGGCTTTTTTTGTAAAGGTGTTACAATAAATTAGAGCTTTAATGAGGAATTTGAAAAAAACTGCAAAGGTGTTATGGCTCTTGTTTATAGGAAAGGCCAGTGAAACCCCATGAGAATAAGTACAGTTGAAAGTCTGAAGTGATTGAAAATTTCACAAGCTGATGATGCAGTTTAACACCATAAGTCAACTGGAAGTCAGAATTAACCTCTTGGCAGCAAGTGAGAAGTTATGTACTGAAGAGATCCTAAGTTATGACTGTCTTTTGTACTTGATGTGAGAGACAACAGGGAGTGGGTGAAGAGATGAAGGAAAGAGAGAGACAAGCCTAGGCCGTCAGTCAAAGAATATGTTGTCTGCAGCTTTCTCACCCAGATGAAATGGATGCTACAGAAATTGAGATACAAGGCAGTGAGAGCAGAGGTGAGAGTTTTTCTTCATGGACAGATGTGAAAGGCCATATCACAAAGATGGTCTGAAGAAAAAGTCAATCAGACTTACTCACAGCCTGGGTGCTGAAAGCCTGGAGAGATTTCTGTATCACAAATGTCACAAAAGTGTTCTGGGATAGATGCAAATGGGAAGGATTGTGGCTCTGCTGAGCCTGGCCTGCTGGATCAGGACGTAGGAGGAAGGCTCAGCACACAACCTTGCTTCAGATCCAGCCCTGGGCAGAAACAGACAGGAAGAAAAGATGTGGAAGTTGGACTTGTGCTTCAGATTAATTTTTCCAGAGATTGTTTTATCTACTGAAGTTATCCCTGCTATGGTTGAAACAGCAGATTAAAGACTTCTGTAGCAGTTGCCAATTCACCAACATTTCATTCTTCAGAACATTGTTGTTTTAACTCTTCCTTTTTATATTGGTAAATCAAAATTCCTTATGATCTTCAGTTCTTCTTTGGTTATGATGACTTTTTTTTCTTGCCTTCCCCGGTTTTGCTAGTTCTCATTTTATCTATGTATGCAATATTCTCTTCCAACTGTCTTGTCCAGATGATTCACTAACAACTGGACTAATGACCTTCTCTCTCCTTAGCAGCTGAGGGGGTGAGAGAATGAAGGGGTCAGGCCATCAGCTGCTGCAAATTGGTGCCGCACGATTGGTTTAATTGAAGCAGTGCCAGTTTACACCAGCCGAGAATCTGAGCCTGGGGCTCAGTTCAATCTAAGCACAAGGAAAGCAGATCTCCAATCTGTTCATGTACCTAAAGTTTGCTACCTAAAATATGTTAAAACTAAAGTTTTTTGCTTATTGTTTGTTCAGATGAGCAGTACTCAATTAAGGGTAAAAGAAAGACTTCAGTATCTGAAGATTGGATTTCCTTCTGATGACCCTCACAAAGACATTAGCATCTTCACACTTTATATATGCACATCTGATTTTGAAGTGAAAAAAAAATCAAAATAAACAGAAAAATCTAGGACATTGTCACAGCTTCATTAACTTAGTATAACAATGTCTGTTTTACACTTCAGTTTGCTGATGGTAACACTAGTTTTGGTTCATAGCACATATATTTTGTATTAGAGCCTTTATAGACCAAGAAATAGATTGTAGCTACAACCACAGAGGGACTTTGGTAACCTTGCTGGGGATTTTCCACCTCAGGGTTTATAACAACAGACTTTTTTTTTTTTTTTTTTTTTTTTTATTTTCCATTAAGTGCTGGAGCAGAAATAATTTGCAATACTGAATTCTTTGGTCAAGCACTTCTCTTTCTTTATCTGTTGAAGTGTTGCCATATGCAAAATATTGTGTTTAAAAGCTAGTAGCCTTCCCACTGCTTACTGGAAGGAATTAGACCATCAGCTTCTCCCATCCTTGGGGTACATATTTGGTTTATTCCCATGGACTCAATGAGTTGGATACTAAAAATCTGAAACCATGTTCTATTATTAATTTTAGCTTAGTTTTAACCAATAAAAATACCAATTTTCAAAGTATTTAATGTATAGTCACCTTTTTGGAAGTTGTCAAGATTGGACCATGGATTGGAAAATAGCAGTCACTTGGATTTTGACATCTGTGTGGAGGAAACAGAGATGATATTACAAATTACAGGGAAGGAAGAGGGAGAACACCAACAGATAAAAACCTGAGGGTCTGTTTCCTTCTCGCCCCCCCGCCCCCCCCCCCCTTTATTTTTTGGGAAAAAACCTGCTATAGAAACAAATGTAGATGAGGGGGGCACTGAGCCATATAGAAGTGAGTAATTATCTACTGTTACAGGCCTTATTATCTCTCCAAATGTTTGCTAAAAATTCTATTGGGCAACCATCTGGACCCTGAGCTTTAACATTGGATACAGAGTGGATTGTTGCTTTAACTTTTAGAGAGGAAATTTTCTTTCTTTAATTCTTTCCTGACATCCTGTGTTAAATAATTTAGTTGATTGTCTCCTAGATAGCTCTCTGCATCCTCAGAGTAAATATATTCTAGGTGCTATCCTCATATAAAATATTCTTTGAAAGTTTATATATATATATATATACCTTTTTCTTTTTTTTTTTTCTTTATTTTTTCCACCAGAGGATCTGAAGACAGTTTGCCATCTGTTGTAAGGGTTTGCTAATGCGCCTATTTTCTCATCTACCCCTCTCTTTTTCTCTCACTTTTTAAATTATAAGGTTTAATAATTTGCCTAATTGGTAGCCTCCCCCTATATCTCAAATTATGTACAATGCAACCTCATCCTTCAACATCATCTCTGTGTTAGAAACATAACACTTCTCCTCTAACAGTTTCTATTGTTGCTGTATTACTGTAGTTTTGAACAGCAAATATCATTTCCTTCATTCAGGCTGTGATAAATAATTCAATAACATATCATCAATAGCTATAGACCAGTTGCTTAGCTTGAAACATGTCTGTAGTTTGCTGTGAAGGTCATTGCTATCAATTATGCACCTATCTTCCATGGAATGCTTCAATTTAATGTTATAATATCATTTGTAAATGATCTTTGTTCTTATGTAGGATATTTCATTGGCATAGATTTGCAGCTTTTTTCTTTTCTTTTTAATAATTTCCAGATAGGAGGTGTAAGACTGAGTTTCAGCTTCCTGGTACAAAGTCATGATACTGCATCAGCAGCAGAACCAGAAATAATAGTCAGTCACCTAAAGTTCTGCACTTGCTTTTGGACATTTTCTGTGAAAACATGCAATGACCAAGCTGTGAGGCTTGTCCCGTGACAGTCCATATTGCCTTGTCCTTACACAGTGGTGGCTTTCAACTCTCCCCAGTTTCAAGTTGCACACTGAAACTGTAATGGGATTGCAGTGCGTTTGAATTTACCTTTTGAAATACAGCCCTCAGGCAGTCTTTGCCTTCCTCTAGCTGAGCAGAGGTATGGGTGAAACAAGTTCTTGATTTAGCTGCCAATAAGTGTCCAAAGCTCTGCCTGACTGACAGTCTGCAGAGAAGCAGAGGGATCCCACTAGAGTTAGCAAGATGATTCTGTTAAGTCACCCTCAAGTCAAGGGTAGGAGTATTCCAGAAGCAAAGGAAAAAGGAAAGACAAGCACATGCCTAAGTCATGTGTTGTCCCGTCCCATCCCGGCCCCGCTCCGCCCCCGGCGGGGGGGGGGGGCGGCCCGGGCGGGAGGTGGAGAAAGGTCTGTGTCTTCCGTCATTGGCCAGGGCACCCACTGGCAACTCCCACCCCTTGCCTGTAAATTGAGGGAAAGGGAATCCAGATAATGTGAAGGCCAATTTTTCACAGAATTGCAGAATCACAGAATGCTTAAGGTTGGAAGGGATCTCTGGAGGTCATCTGGTCCAATCCACCCTCTCAAGCTGGGACAGCAGAACACCTGTCTTCACCTTAGCAAGAGATCTATTATGAAATGATACAAAATAACAAAGCTCCAGATACAATCCCATTTTACCTACTCCTCTCTTGCTGCAGCGTTTCTATTTATTTATTTATTTATTTATTTTTCTCCTGAATTAACTTTCTCTTGTTCCTTCTGGCCCAGCAGTCTCTTCTGGTGATATTAATTGTTTCTTGGAATTGGTTGCTCTTATAATATTTGTCCCTTTGTGGCTTCAATATTTCATAAGCTTGGATTATTCCAGCTTATCTGAGATCTTTTGGTTACAATATGTAAATAAAAATAACATTTCAGGAAAAGGTTAACATTTCACAAATGGCTTTTGCTTTTTCTAATCATGTTTAGGATCAGATCTTTGGAGTCTTGAAGCATCTCTCACCAACTTCATGCGACATCATTGAGTATCTGAGAGTTCTGAAAGTCAGAAACAAAGAAACTGGGGAGACAAGACACTGCACAGCAGCCCCGCAGACAGGGATCTGGAGGTTGTGGCTGGTAGTAAGCCGAACATGAGCCAGCAGTGTGCCCTGGCAGCCAGGAAGACCAACTGTACCCTGGCGTGCCTCAAGCACGGCAATGATAATTGGTCAAGGGAAGGGATTGTTTTGCTCTACTCTGCGCTGGTGCAGCCTCACTTTGAGTACTGTGTGCAGTTCTGGGCACTACAGTACAAAAAAGACATGAAACTGTTGGAGAGTGTCCAGAGAAGGGCTACAAATATGGTGAAGGGCCTAGACGAGAAAATGTATGAGGAGCAGATGTGGTCACTGGGCCTGTTCAGCCTAGAGAAGAGGAGGCTGAGGGAGACCACATCGAGGTCTACAACTTCCTCATGAGGGGGAGTGGAGGGGCAGACACTGATCAGCGTCTTTAGTGACCGGCGATAGGACCTGAGGGAATGGTGTCAAGCTGTGACAGGGAGGTTCAGGCTGGATATCAGGAAGAGGTTCTTCACTAAGTGGGTTATCTCATACTGGAACAAGCTCCCCAGAGACGTAGTCATGGCACCAAGCCTGTTGGAGTTTAAGTGTTTGGACTGTGCAATTAGTCACATTATCTGAATTTTTGGGTAGACCTGTGTGGTGCCAGGAGCTGGACTCGATGATCCTTACGGGTTCCTTCCAACTCAGGATATTCTACGGTTTTCTTCCCCTTCCCCTTCCGCTCCCCTTTCCCCTTCCCCTTCCCCTTCTCCTTCCTCCTCCCTCTTACTCTCCCTCTTCTTCTTCCTCTTCCAAGTCCTCCTGACCCCATGGTATAATTTGGCATTGAGTTCCACAGGTTCTTGCAAATAAAGTTAAAAGAAACACATTTGTGTATGCAGAAGAGTGTTCCCTCAGTTACTTGGAAATCATGTACACACACTTATATAAATATATAAAAAGTCCAAGTGTCATGTATGACAGAGTGACACAAGTGAGCAACCCAAGGACACCTAAATAACCATATGGTTGAATATGCCGTGTGAAGAGAAATGTGAACCCCAGTCATAGCACCAAATAGTTTGATTAATAATTTATTTAAATAAGTATTATTAGTTAAACCTAATCTCTCCTGGATCTCATCATTGTGTGCTTAAATTTGCTGATTGCATACTTGCCTTTTTTTAATACTGTCTTGCTACAGGAAAAAAAAAAAAAAAAAAGTATGTGCCTATTACAAAGAGATCTTTGGAGCTGTGGCTTATTGAAAACCCCAAATATATCTAGTTGTCCATTTTTTCCTCTTTCTTGCTCTCATGTCTCCCTGTATTCTATGTCCCCTCAGAAATGCAGATATGGTCTGCCCAAGGCATCATCATGAAGGATATATAGGCTGAATGAGGGAAGCTCAGCACATTTTTAAATGAAAAAGAACACCTGCAGTTTTGCTAGCTGGGATAAAAATGACAAGAGCTATGTATTCTCATGCTTCAGGGCATAAATTGATCAGTACCTAGGGTCAGGTACACCCTAATCTGTCACAATTAGGAACATTCGCAGAGTTTTAAACTTTTTCTGGAAGCAGCTGGCATTGGCTGCTGTTCCTGACAGACACAGTAGGTTGGGTGGTCTGCTGCCTGTCTGAGGTTCAGGAAGAGCTGAAGTTGTTACAATACAGCTTATACACAAAGAATAAACCACTTTAAAATTCCACTGGATGAGAACATTTACTTTCATCCTTGTAGCTTTAAGGTAGGAATCCCCTCTTCTCTGATCTAGAAGAATATTTTAACCATGGAGGCTTCTCTCTAAAAGTCTTGCTCCTGAGTCTTTGAAGAAGCTTATCAGAAATTTTCTGTTCCATTTAGTCAAGCCCTGTTTTGTTGTTTTTGTTTGTTTGTTTGCTTGTTTTTCTAAACTAAAAGCGGTGTCAGAAGTATTGTATTCAAATGTGATGAGATGCAGACAGGCAGGAAGAGGTGATACTTCCCTTTCTAGACTTGAGAGGAGCAATCTGCAGGTAGCTGTTCTCATAAGCATTGCTGGCTGGAGAGCCTAAATGATAGCATGTTGAAATTTCATATGAAGCTGAATTATTTCCATATCTGCAGATCCTCTTCAGTGGCATTAGTTATGCTAATAAAGTGGTGCGACTTTTCTGGCAGTGCTTGAGGCAGCTGCCAGGCTGTGACTGAAGACTCTATCTGGGGAAATAACTCAGCAAGTAAAATTCAGATGGCCAGCAACCTGTTCGGGTTCCTGTTCCTCATGCAGAGCTGTGTATAAACTCTATTGTTGAGTTTATAATAATCTGTGCCTAACTCAGACGCAACCCCACTGGCATCTCAGACATTACTTTGCAAAGCTCTTTAGGACAACCCAAGTGTTTGCTTAATTTATGTGCTGACAGGCATTTCTATGACATCCATTGCCAGCGTGCAGAAAAGGCTGGCAAAGTTATTAGGGGTAGCAAAAGGAAAACAAAAGAGAGAGTCAGTTTGCACATTGCGCCAGATGAGCCCACCAGCTGCTGGAGGAAGAGGCATGTGCCACTCCAATAGCAAAAGGAGACAGGGTGAATGCAAGATGAATCTGGATGTGAGATTGAACCCTTTCTTTGCACAGTGTTGGGAGCCAGAGCCAAGATGGGTGGGAGGAGAGGAATAAGCTGAAGAATTCAAATTCAATCCCTTACTCTTTAAAGAGAACCCCTGGAAATGTGCAGTGCACTGAAAACCCAAGAGTGTACAGTCATGTCCCTATGAAAATCCCTTATAGGCATGAGCAACACTCCAAGTGTCAACTGGGCAAACTGGACTTTTTCAGGAGCTAAATTCACCTGATCATGTTTTAGAGTTTTCCATTTTTTTTATAACCAGCATATAAAATTAAATAATGAACTTTAAGGAAGAAAATATCTCATGCCATCTCTACTCTTTTCTCCAAGATATTTTGTTCATATGATTCTGCTCAGATAATGTTCCTTGTGAATATTCTCTCCAGTATGAATCAGAGTCAGGGGAAAGTCACTTGAGATATGTTTATTGGGCACAACTCTTTCTCAGTTAGTCATGAGAAACATAATTTTGCTCAGGCTGGTTTATGGACAAGTGAGGCTTTCATGTTGCCCAAGATGAGTTTTCTGTCCTTGGTGACAATATAAAGTAATATGAAAAAGACAATCTTCTGTTTGTCCTGCTGAGTGCCCTTCGCTTTAAGGCAAGGCATCACTGGTCTTCTTTCTTCTAGCTTTCTTGGCTTCATGATTTTGTAGCTCACTCGCGTAAATGAGGACAACATTTTAGTATATCACCTTCTCTTCCAACACTTCTCTTTTAAGAAGAAAGTCATTATCTAATTTCTTTAGTCCTGGAGAGACAGTGGGGGAATGAAACATTGTTACAGACCTTTTAGTGGAGCAGCCCAAGACTCACCTCTATTTTCCAGACATCCAAGTCACAGAGGATTAAGCTACGGAAATAATTTGTCAGTCCAACAGAGCTTGGGACTCTCTGTACCTGATACAGAAGCAGAACTTCTCATGCCCAAGAAACTGTCATGCACTTAGTGAATTTTAAGCATTTCTGGATCAAAGTATATGTAAATAAGTAATAATAAAAAAAATATCAGTGCAAGGTTATCCTGAACTTTTTCTCTCCCAGGTGGTAACACCTACCTGTAAACCTGTGATACCATACTGCCATTGCTAACAGTGGGCCTCAAACTTTGTGTTGAGTTTGCGAGACCTCAGGACTTCTCAGGATTACTCTGTTTGGACTTTTCTTAATCTGCCTTCGGCTTTGTTTTATTGGTTTAACTGTAACTGCATTTTTTCTAATGATCAGATGGTTATAACTAATTTGTTTTACTTCTTTACTTCTGCCATGGCTTTGTGACCTTAACAAAGTGATGTAATGTAGAGAAATGTAGTCCTGGCAGAGGACTGGAGAAGTGGAGCCATGCAATGAGATGAAGAGAAGTACATAGCTGTAATGGAGGACCAGCTGAAAACAGAGACCTCATGTCTACAAACGACTCATGAATGGTGAGTTAAAAATGCACAGACCTGGAGATGGATGAAGCTAGTTTCAGGGGTAACGAAGAGAACAAAGAAATAATATCTAATGTATGTAGAAGGTATGATATGGTATGCTTGGACGTAGAGCTGCAGATCAATGAAGTCAAAGAAAGGTGTAAAAATGTGTTAGCAAGCATACGACTTCAACTGGATCCTAAAATCAAGAAGAATACATTATAATCAATATCATCCTCCTCCTGGCAAAGAAATCCAGATGCTTACAGCTTGTTGTAACCACCCCACCACTACCAGAATAAAACTACTGACCTAGGAACCCCGCAGAGCACAAGGTAGGTGAGCACAACATTAGAAAAAAGGGAAGGAAATCTGTAGGTGTGTTTATGACACTCTCAACTTCATTATTATTGTAACTTTTTCTGCATAAAAGTATTCCTTCTCTTTCCACTCTAATAAGATTGAAACATAATGATTAGGCAGTTAATATTTTATTATACTAACAATAAACTGTTGGCTTCATATTTAAGATAAGTTTCCTGTGTGCCCAAAAGCAAGATTTTGAGATTTTGAGATACCATTACTTCCAGCATTTGCTACAGTTTATCACTGCCTGAAAGATGAGTTTCACAACCAGTTTAAGCTGAAAGACAACAAAAGCAATTACCTCATTCCCTCTCACCCAATACTTGTGGATGAAAATTTTCTTATCAAAAATTGTCCTAGTTCTCACTTTTATATAGACCCATGGCCCCTGATAGAACTGAAAAGACCTCTTTGTTATGAGATGGGTTCTGAGCTGTTTTAAGCTCAAGATCTTGTTTATGGGCAAACAGGAAACACTTTATATATATGTATGTATGTATGCATATGTATATGTATATTAAAACAATAATTTATTGTTAGTAATATTGAACCAGTAATGGACTAATCTAATTATTAGTACAGATTTAATTGCACAGAATGCCAAAGGATGCTCTGATGAACAAACCGTTTCATTAACAACAGCAACAACAATAATAACATAACAATATAGAAATAACCATACTGCATGTCACAGCTCCATATTTACATCTGCCTCAGTTTCCAATTCAAAAAGTCCGAATTGCAAGTAGTAACCCCAAAATAATAGTTCTGAAGCCTTCCAGAGACAAGTGCACTTAATACACACACATTCACAGTTGTGTAGCTCAGTTGAGTGTCAAATATTATCAGCTTTGGTACCTGCAGATAAACAAAGACAGGAAAGAGGTGGAGAGGGGGATAGGACTGTATATGTCAGCTTTGTCACCCATATTTGGTAGTGTGCTGCTGCACTACCAGCTTGCTGTTTTCTGTTTTTATGTGCTATTCCCTTCTTCCAAAGATTTCAGTTATCCACTTGGAAAGTAGAGAGAAGCAATTTTTTAGTCATCCTATCAGGGAACGTATGATTTCAGGTACACAACACAGTTTATGGAACAGTGGAGAATGAAGAGCTGAAGTGAATAATTCACAAACTATCCATAGGCTGCAATTTGTTTGTACAAAGTATTTGGTAAATACTTAAGAGTAACTATCACTTTCATAGTAATCAGGAATGGTTTGGGAGCAAAGGCTAAATCTCCTGAATAATTTATTCCCTAGGAAGAATTCAGATCATTCCCTTGTATTCTCTGGAATCTTTCTCAGTGACATGCTAGCAAAAGGTACTGCACATGAAGTGAAAGTTGGCTGGGTCCCAGGCAGGACAGAGTGTGTTTGGAGTACAACCTGCGGTGTCTAGAGAAACCCACATCTTCCTCTAAGCCAAGCTGCAGAGACCATAGTACTCTATGCCAGTCTTTGCGTGTCAAGCTGATCCCTGCTACCACAAGCTGATGAAATCAGTGCTGAAGCATATGCAGCAGAGAGAGAAGTTTACTACTACTATTACTACTACTACTACTACTACTACTACTACTACTACTACTACTAATTTTAAAAATTAAATTGATTTGGAGAAAAGACAGTATGATAAATACATTATTGTTCATTAATTAATAAGTTCTAGCAGTGCTTGACCTCTATAGCTGGACTGCAAAAGTAGAAAAATGTTTCTGACCTTTTATTGTTTCATATAGGAAGAAACTAGTGAACACTATTTTATTCTTTTCCTTTGCATCATTTTAAAGTTGGTTATTTTATGCAGTTTGGTCGTCTATTTGTTTCTGCTTATATTAATATCTGTGGTCTTATTTTCCTGCTTTCCATGAAGGTCTTACAGATAGTGAGATAAAAATAGCAATCAAATTTTGAAATTTAAGACACTGAAAGAGAAAGGCGTTACTTGTGAGAGGAAGGATTATGAAATGTTGTCCTCATTTTCAAAGTCAGGGGGTTCTTACAGTGTAATTTATTTACCAGCCCATTGTCATAGAAACACAGACAGAAATTCTTGTTTTCTTCATAGTTTAATATTATTGCAATAAATTTCTTTCAAATTCTACTGACCAAGAACCGTTTGGGTAAGTGTCTTCTTGATTGCAGCTGCTAGCAGAAGAGCTATTCTCTCTTCAGTGGAACTGAAGCAGTTTTATCATTGATTTAAATGCATTGATTTTTTCTTTGTACAACAGGTACTTAATTTCAGCTGGATTTTTCAGATTTTGAGTGCAGACAAGAAAACAATAATACAGTTTCCCCATTGCTGACAATTTCTTTAGGAAGTATTTGCTCTTCATCTATTACAATAAAGGTGGTTATTTTCCTTCCTTACTGAAGTTTTCCTGAAAAACAAAACAAAACAAAACAAACAAACAAAAAAAACAGCCTTGTCTAAAAAAAAACAAAAAACAACAACAACAAAAAAAAAAAACCCTAAGGCACATTTCCTCCCAATCAGTCTATTGAAGTATGCCTTGTACCCTCTCAAAAGGAATGCTCTGAAGCATGATGAGTAGGTCTTAATTTTACCAGGCTAAGTGACAATTGGGCCCTGGTCATTCCCAACTGGCTTGTTTTTCTGTGAGGTTATAGCTAGCCACATTCCCACAAAACAGGCACAGAGCATACAGAAATAATAATAATAATAATAATAACAAACCAGACATCTCTACAGATGTACAAACATTGAAATATTCAAATTTTAGAGGCAACACAAGAAAATAAACAGGATTTGGGGGGCAAAACCTGCATTTCATATAGGTTAGCCAAAGTATTGTCTTTTGCCTTCATCCTGAATGAGTCTAGGGTGGTTTGGTTTTAAATTTTATTTTTGCTTGCTTGCTTGCTTGTTTTCTTTGGAAAGTAATAATATAGCCTTATTACGTCATGAAATGTCATTTCCAAATTGAGCAAAGCATTTTAACATTTTAATGTAAAATATTTAGATTACTGTATTTTTCAGGAAGTTTTCTGTCTCTTGCAGGAAGGCTAGAAGCTGGATGATATTTACCAAATTCACTAATTATTATTATTATTTTTTTTTTTCCTGAAAATGTCTTTCTTATTTATTTTTTTAAAACCTTTTTTTCTTTGCAAATCCCTCTACTTTAAGTGTGACCATCACCAAATTCAAAGAAAATAAGGAAATCTGTGGAGTTCAAATAAAATTTTCTGTAAGAAGCAGTTTTCTAAGATGCATTAATTAACTTCAGTGATCTGTGGGGTTATTTATTTCTTCTTTTGGATAAGCATCTGTGATTTTCTTTTTTACTCTTTACTTTATTAAATAAATATTGCTGAAGAACTGAAGAAATATCTTTGTAAAATGCACTTACCAGAGCATGCTATTTACCATAATTTTTGGAAAAACAAACAAAACAAACAAACAAACAAACAAACAAAAACCACATATTTCATGGCATAAAACCTCTTCCAGTATTTTACAGCTGCTTAGAAAAATAAAAAATAAAAAGGGGGGGTTCATAGAGATGTATAGGCACTTTTTTCAATTCATACCTAATAGAAATGGAATTTACTACATTCCTCAATATTACAATGGATGATTTTAGCTGGTAAGAGAGAAGTAACCACAACTATAGGAAGCAAAGAAACTGTAATTTTCTTCTTACCCCGTAACATTGACTTGCTAAGATTTTTATGTTTCTTGCTTAAATGCAGCACATGGGTAGGCTTTGGTACAGCAAGACTGAAATTTCATCTTGAATCAAGGGCTAAATAGGATCACTAATGGGAACAACCCTAAAATAAGGGGACACTGCTGGTTGAGATAAGAAGTGAAAAATGTTGAAGTGGGTCCCTGGTCAATCAGATGAAAAACAGGATGTATGTCAGAGAGAAGTTCCTTAGCACCACTACTTTGGAAGTGCTTGCTTTGTCATCCACTTTTCTGAGCAGGCACAAATTAATATTGTGACTCATTTTGGGGGCATAATTCTGTATCAGTAAAACTCCATTTGGCTGACCACAGACATATGCAGCTATCGTTGAATTAAATGCTCTGAAAAGAGTGGAAGCCTGATTTACCTGTCAGAAAGATTTAAAACACTTAGCAGAGTCAAAAGTAGAAGTTAAAAAGGCCCATTTTACTCTAACTTCTGCAGTAGTGCTGTACCTTTAATTTTCACAATGCGTGCAGCTTTAAATTCAACATTTATTTTTAACACATATATTTTAATGAAACATGAAATATAAAACGAAACTCCAGTCTGCCTCCTATGAGCATGGAGAGAAATCCTAATTACCTGTTTCAAAAGTGTGAAGCTCTTTCTAATTTTCCAGCAGCCAGGTTCCTTAGACAGCACTCAGTATTATAACTATTTATGCCAATTGTGCTATTTCATGCATAAAATTACCGCATTATTGTTGGAATAGATGCTGGAGAGATATCTAAGCAGGGTGTAATCACTTCACTTTCTATCAAATTGTGCTTCTGAAAGGTATCATAAATTTTATTAGAAGGCAAGAGGCTAATGGAAGCCAATCAGCGCTAATGCTGATAAAATTGCTTGTATTTTACATTATAAAATGGGGAGATATTTTTATCAGAAGGTTCCCTTTTGTTTTATTAAGAGAGTATCATGGAAACTTGGGTACATTAGAACAATGGAGAGTAGTCTGTAAACCTTCCCTGTTTCTGTTGCTGGCTTGGCTTGCAAAAAAGTTTGTGTCACAAGATGCTTTCTGATCCTTGATGGTGTAAAGTGAGTGCAAGATAGATGCCACAAGCACTCCGTTATGCTGGCTTGCACAAGATTTTTCAATGGCAAGGTGCATTTCTTTGATAAAAATATGAATGTCCCAAATGTTATTAGATCTTTTCATTGTTCAAGGTAATTGTTTTCTATTAGGTTGCCCATTGAATCTGTGGAGAGGGACAGTTTTTATGACTCCCAAGCTTATTTTTAAAGCTCCACAGTAAAAGAATTACAGTGGATTTTGATATGGGAAGGATGATGATACAGAAATGGAGATGGAAAAAGGAGCTTTACCCATCAAGAAGTAATTGAATGCAATTTAAAGATATTGGCCTACTTTGATGGTAAATTAAAAGGTGGGTTTTTGTTTGTTTGTTTGTTTTCTGTTAATAAAATTTTGTACTTAAAAGAACTGCATTCATGCAGTCATCTGCAATATACCTGGCAGAAATTAATTTCTTATTTTTGTCTGCCTGAGGAGAGCATGATTTCTCTCTTATAAGCAAGGAAACAGAGGCACCAAAAGGTAATGTCCCAGGCCCTAAATGGAGTTTGTGGTAAATATCAGATTTGGAAGGGAGGCAGAGATTTACATCAAGTAGCATTTGGTGAATTCACAGTGTATTTAAAAACTGCATGTGGCTTGCCATAAGGGAGAGCACCTTTTCGTGCTTTGAATATCCCCACTCACGTAGCTGTTTTGCCTGACCCAAACGCTTAGCTGCATCCGTAACATACACTGTCACTGCTCATAAAGCAAATATTGCAATAGCACATTTCAGCATGTTATTAGCAGTATTATTAATATTATTAGCATCATTTGCACTGCAAATGCTCCCTCTGAGAGAGGCCATTTTGTGTCAGACACCGTACATACACAGGGTGAAGATAGTCCCAGTGCTGCCAGCCCAGCAACCTAAATAGATAAGGCAAACAGTCTGGGAGAAACCATCCTGGATAGAGAGAGTAGGCAGGTTGTCCTGAAAAAGAACCATTTGCAGGATTAGGCCCATTACAGAATTTATATCCCTGCCTCTGGTAGATATGCATATTCTTGTCAAAGCCCATACAGTGTAACACTCGGTGTTAATGGAGTCATGTGAAGGATGGATTTGTTCTCATCCAACTACATGTTTTAATTCAAAGACCACATTAGTGTTCAAGTGATAGAATAGATAAGAACAAAAAAAAACTTTTTTTCTTTTAATTCCAATTATGTTTTAAAATTCAATTTCTGGTTGTCTTTTATTTCAGTTTATACATTATTTTTTTTTCTTTTGTGATTTTATTAATGTATTGCCTCTGTATAAGTTTTTAGTTTCATATTTAATCCTCCAGTTTTAAACACAATTTTCATCTTCATCACTGATAGCTGCATGAGTGATTTTACTGAATTAAATTTATAACGATGACAGAACAAAAGGGAATTTACTCTGAATCCTATCCAAAGTCATGTTAACAATATATTCTAGTTTATGGCCTCAATTTCCTTGGAGCACCCAAGTCCCTCTGAAGACAACAGTTTACTCTGATATCCCAATCTGAAGTATGCTTTTGTATATTCTATATCTTGAATTATTATAATATTGGTTAGCTTATCTGACTTTACCCTCTGAATTCTGTACCTTTAAAATACTTTTCTCAGGCAAATGTCAGTGAAGGATAGAAGTTTTAAGTTGGTGTATTATTTTTTTTATTATTATTTTTTTAAGTTACCTAACAAAAGTATTTGTAAAACGAAGTTCAACCTGCAAATATTTATCCTAAGTAGGTAGGAAACACAGCTAAAATATAATGATAATTTCAAACACATGTGTTGCACTCTTGGGAAATGCATCTCATATATCAAGAAAAGGCTTTGGTATTTAAGTACCACCAGGACCACAAAATTCTCCTCAGCTCCTGTGTAATGGAGATACTTACTTACACTGTCACCACAGTTACTCTTTCCCAGCATTTCAGCTTCTGCCACTCTTCACATTCACAGTGAATGGCTCTGCATTTACCTGACCCTGCTGAACCATCTAATAATGCCAACCCATTAACATCCTCACCTACTTTTTCTGTCTGTGCTGTTCCAACTTGCATGGTCTGGGCAGAAAACACAGATACTGCTAGAGTGTATAAAACTGGTTCCACTGCTTAAATGCAGCTGCCTCGTGGTCACAATAACTGCATTGGGATGCCAGGAAAATTGTTTCTCAGGTAAGGCAGGTATTTAGATCCAGCCAGGTATCTATTTCTCCTGCTGAAGCTGTCCACCTTGTAAATACATCAGAAATGTTGACTTGTCCAACAGCTGGAACACTTCATGGCAAACCATTAAGACATTTTTTTAAAGACATTTTTTTAAAAGCAAACTGATACACTTTTATTTTATTTTTTTAAGTACCCGATCAATGTCATGTGTTAAAATAAGACTATTGGAGGAGACCATCACAAAGAGATTTTTTTGCATGTTTTGGAAAGACAAAGGACATAATTTTCCACTTACATTTTCCAATCAGTCAGTGTTCACTCTGTTCTTTGGTTTTCAGTTTTATTATTATTATTATTATTTAGCATTTGTGTAGCTTTTTTTTTTTTTTTTTTTAACGTTATTTTTGTCACAACAATCCAATTTGGCAAAACCTAGACTCAGAAGAAAAAATAGTATACACATCTTAATCATGTCTCCCTGTATGTTACCGGAGTCAACTATAGCTGAAGTGAGAGTCTGCAGTGATGTTCATTCATTGTTGATGCTATAGCATATCATTTGAATAGCTTAAACCCTGGATCTGCTCCCACAAGTTTCGAACCTCCTGTCACAGAAATAAGTGTAGTGAGTCACATTCAGAGGAGTATAGATTTCCTCCTATGTAGAACTAATAATAAGCAATACAGTTTGGGCTTCATTCACAGCTGAGAAAATTTACAATTCCACCTTCTCTGGGAGGTCAACTCCACTCTGTTACAAGACTTTTCTGTTTCAGGGAGAAACCTGTTCTGGTTTTGTGTTGTTTTAAGACACTGGAAATGTTGAAAGTTTATTCAATCTCTGTATGACCAGCACCACCTCTGTGATAATGACTCGCAAATACAAACATCAAACAATTATGCTGACACAGCACTACACTCTAAACATTTCTCTGGCTGATGATGCAAAATATGAATTACCAGTAGCAAATATTCTGTATTTTCATCCACATTCTGTTAACATTGCCATTCTGCAGTGTCCCTGAGATGGATATCAGCAGAAGTACTCAGTTGATTTACAACCTTGTAATTCATTTGTCGCCATTTATTTTCCTTTGTATAAAATGAGCCATAACTGCATGAACAGTAGAATTCTAAAACACTGGATTAAGAGGATTCTTGTTGTTGTCCTTTTAGAAAGGAGAAACAAAGGGAGCTTATATAAGGCAATGCAAAAATATTCTGGCTAAGTCTATGAAACAGTTTATAATAAAACTCCTTATTTTCTAACCAAGGAACAAGGTGGTTCACATTCTGTCCTTGACTACTCCATTGCTGCCTGCGCCTTTGTATTTCAGACCTTGAAAAAGAAAAAGTACTTGTAAAGGTATCAAAAAATATGAAGATAGATGAGAAATCTCTGAATACACATTGAACTATGCAAAGAATTCAAGTGTGTGTGTTTTTGTTTTTGTTTTAATGTTTTTTTTTGTTTTTTGTTTTTTGTTTTTTTTCCTTTTCTGCTTTTAGACAGGTGTATGCATGCATAAGTCCTCTGTAATGGTCGAGCAATAAATACATATCACAGTACTAAGTTAGCATTATGGCTACCTGTCAGGCATGTGAAATACAGAACCTTCTCAAATCTGGGGAAGTTGGTCAGATTTAATTAATGTTATCGTTCATCCAATAAATGCTACCTCTGATTTCTGTATTAAGTTATGATCAGATGATAAGGATGATAGATAACAAAAGTGCTCAAGTTGGATCAGTGACGATCCAATGTGTAAAATCAAAGTTCAGCTGTATAATACTATATGCTTAGTAGAAAAGATTAGTTCTTTTTTTTTGTCTTAAAAACAAATAAAAATCAGTTTGAGCTCTATACCAAAAGTAAGGTTACAGGCTTTGCACAAGGGAAAACAGTTTTGTGTTGATAATGTTGAATCAGGATTCTGGATAAAAAGATTTAAGTTCAGTGATCAGACAAACTTTCTTAGGCAAGCTGCTTATTTTCAATCTCCTTTAATTACTTAGGGATAGTAGTTTCTTATTCCATTTATCTGGCCTGTTTATACCATAAGCTCTTTGCAGTAGTATTTATTTACAGTGATGAACCCTTGCAGAATGGACATATATATTTGAATAAATCCATACAAAGGTCTCAGTAAGAAACAGCCTTTTGCCCTTAAGATATTTTCAACATTTTTAACAGGGAAATACAAGCTATCTTGAAGATATTTATTTTATTTTATTTATTTATTTTATTTTTGTTTAAGAAGGACACAAACAAACATGTGTAAGTTTAAGTATATTTAATTACCAGTAATGCTGCAGCTAGCTGGAATGTGGGAAATGGAAATTCAGGGTTTGCACTGGAACAGGCAAAACAGATACTTGAACCAGGACAGTCAACATTAGAGTTGTATATGCATTTTTATAACTATGTTACACATGGTTGGTTCTGGGTTACCTCTGAGGATAGGACTCTCTATCTAACCGGGGGGGAGGGTCAGGAGGAAGGGGAGGGGGCGGGGGATTAAAAAAATACACAGACCTGGAAAGATTTCTTATTGGAAATCTATATAGATTCTTGTAGAAAGGCTCAAAAACAATTTCTTTCATTC
>JAACYO010018054.1:0-11325 GCA_011074415.1 Stictonetta naevosa | reverse complement strand
GTCCTGGATATGACATGTCTGATCATCACAGAAATTAAATGCAAAACACACATGGCTGCTTCATAATAGAATTGCACACCATTTTACAGGCAATTAAGAAAATCTTTTCTTTAAATACAACTCAAAAATGCATGTTCATGGTTTGTATGTGTTTGCACTCACACAAATGTTTATGGGTTAGCTATTCTGTATCTGGCATGTATTTTCAACAGATTAAAGGTAAAATATAAGTGGAATCCTGTCCTCATTTTACCCAATAGCAGTAGATTCTGCAGGTGAATTTCTGATATATTTCAAAATCCAGTGGAATTGTATGAACCCACTCACTTTCACATATTCTAACTGTCCTGAAGTCTATGTAGGAGTAGCTTAGGTAGTAATATACTCAAGTAGATTTATTTCTTGGAAGAGGAAGTTAGGTTTCTGAACAGCAAGATAAGGGTTTCTCAAGATAAGAGAAATTCCCTACAAGAAAGAGGCTTTGTGACTAACTTTATCTTCTCTAACACAAATTTATGCATAAGTTACAGAGTATATATTTATAATGCATTAATCCATAGTAAACTCTTTTTTTCTTTTATTTTTAATAGAACAAAATAAAACAAAACAAAATAAAATAATACAGTAAACATAATATAATTAATATAATATAATATAATATAAATAAATAATAATAATAATAAAAAGGATTTATCTGCTTGTTCCAGATGATTAATTTCTATCATTTAAGTCACCATTTCCAGTAGCAGTAAGTAGATGGAATGACTGATCAAAATTGGAGAATCTGCTTATGAAGTCTGGACTGCATCTGACCAGATGGGAGGACTGTTTAAGCAGATGTCTCAGTCCCAGCTGCTGTGCTCATATCATTCCCTAACAAAGGCATCCAAATCCCTAGTTTGTCCATCCATGGGGCCAGAATTTCCTCGTAGTGTGGCAGCTGATCATAGAAATATCCAAAACAGCTCTCTTATATATTCATGAGAAGAAAACCTGCAGAGATTTATTTCTCCACAGCGCTAGTTTGATAGTTTTGCTATCACAAAGCACGAAACACAGTACTATTTAGTTTGCTTTTGTGATTTATGACTTCATCAGAACATGTAGACAGTACTAATTCAATTCAACCGTCCTCTCATGCACTGCTGTAATTGTTACTTTTACGGTACCCATTGTTAACTTATTTCTGTAAATAGTACTAGTGTTATCACTCTTGTGCATCAATGGTTTTAGTTAAGGTTGTATGCATAATGATTACTGTATGAAGAAATTAATGAGGATTTATTTATTCACAGTGGTGTTTTAATTAGAGTAATTTGCATAATTGTATCTCTAGATTCTTTTTCAAATTGGTTCATAACCACAAGCAATTATGACCCATTTATACTTGCTGATTAACTAAATCTTCTAGCAGCATAGTATACTTTTTCTAGTGTCAGAGTGAATTTTGACTGCTACATTTTTTGCCTCAGATTTCAAAGGCTTCAGGTTATCCCAAACCTGCCAAATAACATCCCCAAAAGATATAGAATCATAGACTCATTTAGGTTGCAAAAGACTTCTAAGATCATCAAGTCCAACCTTTTACCTAGCACTGACAGGTCTACCACTAAGCCATGTCCCTAAGTACCACAACTACACATTTTTTGAATGCCTCCAGGGATGGTGACTCAATCACTTCCCTGGGCAGCCTGTCCATTCCAATGCCTCACAACCTGCTCAGTGAAGAAATCTTTCCTCATATCCAACTTACATCTCCCCTGGCACATCTTGAAACCATTTCCCCTCATCTTATCACTTAGTGCTTGGCAGAAGAGATCAATCCCCACCTCACTGTAGCCTCCTTTAAGGTAACTGTAGAGCACAGTAAGGTCTCACCTGAGCCTTCTTTTCTCCAAGCTAAACACCAGCTCTCTCAGCTGCTACTCATAAGACCTGTTCTCTAGACATTTCACCAGCTTCGTTGCCCTTCTCTGGACACACTCCAGCACCTCAATGTTCTTTCTGTTGTGAGGGGCCCAAAACTGAATACAGTACTCGAGGTGCAGTCTCACCAGAGCTGAGTACAGGGGGACAATCACCTCCCTGGTCCTGCTGGCCACACTGCTTTTGATTACAAGCCAGGATGCTGTTAGCCTTCTTGGCCAGCTGAACACAATGCTGGCTCATGTTCAGCTGGCTTTCAACCAATACTGAGAGCTCCCTTTCCACCAGGATGCTTTCCAGCCACTCTTCCCCCAGCCTATAGCACTGCATGGGGTTGTTGTGCCCCAAGTGAAGGACCCAGTGCCTGGCCTTGTTGAACTTCATACGGCTGACCTCAGCTCATCTGTTCAGCCTATCCAGATGTCTCTGTAGAAGCCCCGAGTGCAGATCAACATTCATGTCTAACTTGATATCTTCTGCAAGATTACTAACAGTGCATTTGATTCCCTTGTCTAGATCATTGATAAAGATATTGAAGAGAACTGGCCCCAGTACTGAGCCATAGGGGATACCACTAGTGACTGGCATCCAACTGGATTTAACTCCTTTCACCACAACTCCTTGGGCCCAGACAGACAGCCTATTTTTTACACAGTAAATAGTATGCCTGACATCCCTGAGCTGCCAGTTTCTCTGGAGAAAGCTCTTGGAAACAGTGTCAAAAGTTTTATTAAAATCTAGGTAGGCAAGACCCACAGCCTTTCCCTCATCCACTAAGCATGTCACCTTGTTGTAGAAGGAGATCAGGACCTGCCTTTCATAAACCCATGCTGACTGGCACTCAGGACGATCTGCTCCATAACCTTCCCTGACACTGCAATCAGTCTGACAGGCTAGTAGTTACCCAGGTCATCCTGCCATCCCTTCTCATAAATGGACATCACATTTGCTACCTATAGATAAAATGGGTAAGTGATGCTATTCTTTTTATTATTATTATTGTTATATTATTATTGTTGTTGTTGTTCTTATTATATAAATTTGTAAGCATACAGGTGTAACCTTCCTACGTGGGAATACCTGTGTGAACAAAACTTTTGAGTAACAGTAAGTCTCTAGTGTAAAATAATTCCTAAAACATTCAGAGAAAAACTTTTTCAATTACACATGAGTTACAAGGGAACAAAAATAAATAAATAAATAAATAAATAAATAAATAAAAGCCCAGATGAAGAATCAGAAAACAAACAAACAAACATACAAAAACACAAAACAGGGCAAAGTGAAATTAATTCCATCTTAACAGCACTGGGGAAAGGAGAGAAAAAGAAACACGGAATCTTGCCACATAAAGATATTAGAAGAAAATCTTGGCCTACCTTGAAGCAATAATGGCCTGCAATATTTCAGTGTTTCAGTTCCATACTGTAATAGTGTTTTCTTCTGATGTAAAATCACTTGGCAGAGGATTATAGAAAGAGATAGAGAGGCTCTAGAGACAGGATAGCAAATGAAAAAGATTTGATGACTCAGTAAGAGCTGTTGCTTTCATGCTAATTTTTGTGACAGCGTGAATGTTCTTGGCAAGGACAGAAACTAAGTTTTAAAACAAGGCAAATTTTAGTGTATATCCAAATGATTTTTTGACAAAAGGCAAACATGTTCCTTCTTTCCTCTTTCAGCACTGCTGATAGGAAGGAAAGAAATGGGCCTTGCCCTTGATAATGAGGTCAGGCATCCTGGCACTGCTATAGTACAAATATATGACAAATTTTATTTTCATAACATTCAAACAACTCAGATGTTGTTGGTGATAGAATCATACTCATCCTATCAGTAAATAAAATACATAGATCCATAGGTCTTAAGAGAAACATTTTAATTCTACTCTCAGAAAGCTGAGAAGCAGATGATATATTTATAAAGCATAACATATGTTTACTCCAAGACAAGTCAAGTCCCAGATCCTGTCTAAAAACAGTGCAACCCTTTAAGTTCAATGAGATCTGAAAGGTGAATAGTGTTCTTTAAACAGCAAGCAAGGAAAAGATATCAAGAGGGAAGTTTAAAGGAATCATGTCCCTGCTGTATATTTTATCCAACACAGCAGTCCCAAACAGCTCCTTCTGTAGACACCCAGATGCAGAGCGGTAATTTTGCAGTAGTTTTCATTGACAACTAAACATTTATGCTACCTTATTGCTGCAGGCAGAAGTGAAGCGCATTTAACACAACCTGAAGAGAGGAGGCTTTCTATATAGGCACTGATGATTGCACCCAAATCATTTATACTGCTACTTTAAATTAGCATATATTCAGTGTAAAGTTTTCTGATGAAAATCAAAGTCTTCTATCATTGCTTATTGGATTTTAATCATTTACACGTATACTTGGACTACAAATGGTGCAAATACATTGTGCAGGGAAAAGCAGCTTATTTCTATCTCCTCATTTCAAATACTTGATTATTTTTTCTTTCTCTTCAGTTCACATTACTTTGTTATTATAATCATTAACACATTGCCGGAACTTAGGAGTGGAAACATCCATTAATCAAGAGTTCTAATAGAACATTAAGCTATGCATGCACTGAAGAGAAGACTTGGCAACTAACTTGTTTATTACAATCTAAATTAAGTGAGATGCTAGCTAGAGTGATGCTCTACTCCTTGAGAGAAGAAAAAAGGAAAATTTTTAAAAAAAGAATAATAAGAGGCTCTGCTTCTTTGAGGCTGGCAGGTCAAACCATTTACATTTCTGGAGGCCATTGAAGTTCTGATACAAACTACAGGAAAATTAAGGTTTCTTCTCAGGAATGGGACATAAGTAGATGATGACATCTTTATTCACATTATATATTTTTTGTTGCTGTTTTATGAGGTAAAGCTTCAAATCAGTTTCAGACCAGTTTCAGATTTCCTGTGTGGTAGTTAAGCAGAAAAGTAAAGCTTTTTACTGCATGAGGATAGTATCTCTCACTCATGTTCTGTGAGATTGCAATCTTCTAGCACAGGGATTTTTAAAAGTCTACTAAAAAAAAAAAAAAAAAAAAAAAGAATTCCTTTTAAAATTATATCTTTGATTTTCCCCTATTTCTGCATTCTTCCTTTCCCCTTAGTCATAACATGTCTGATTCAGCCCATGTGGAGGTCAACAGAACTCTGAAATGGCAGTGTATCAAGCATGTTTAATTATCAAGTTATTTCACAACAGAATGGCTCTCTTTACCTATTGGCAGTACATACTCCTTCCAAAGTAGATCTGAAGTCATTTCTGATGATTTGGGTAGGAGAACACTGGTATTTACCAATAAATTGGATACATTTGGAGAATGTTAGTTACCATCACCTCCTAATTTTCTCTCCTTTTTTTCCTTTTTCATCCAAACCATTTATGATGCGAACCAGATGGATTTTAGGAATGAGTCTGCAATTTTCCACTTAAAACTGATAAAGAAACTTATGATAAGTATCACTCATGACATAGCCCTGCCAGTTATAATCAGAATTGTGAACTGTGGCTTGTTCTCTAAACCCATCAACTCAGTGTTAATTCCAGTCTGTATCTACTAATGAGTGCCTACATAAAAACTAGTGCAAATAGGATGGGAAGAGAAAAATCTAGCACAAGTGCTTATCATCAAAATGAGAATCTATTGTAGTGAATCACTGTTTTATGCCTCAATATCACAGAAAGCAGCACGAATAAATAAAGGATGAGTTTTTTTGTTGCTGTCGTTGTTGTTGTTTTCCCTCTTATTGCTTATTTCACTTTTATTTCTTCTACTACTGCTTTGCTGTAATATACCTATTTTTCGGGTTTTTTTGGTTTTTTTTTGGAAAGCCCTTACTTGCACTAGAATGTGGAATTTCTGGAGACTCGATATTAACTAACATTTTTCTAAATGATTCTTTTTTAATACTGTTTCAAAATGAGTATTTTAAAATAAAAGATCAAGAGCTTTCAGTCTGCTCTGTCTTTATCTGAAAGAGAAATGTAAATTAAAGACTTAAAAATGATGAAAGACATATTTGTCCTTTACTTCCTGTTTACTGGGAACTAATGGTGATCAATGACATC
Source organism: Stictonetta naevosa (assembly GCA_011074415.1). NCBI lineage: Eukaryota > Metazoa > Chordata > Aves > Anseriformes > Anatidae > Stictonetta > Stictonetta naevosa. The sequence continues at coordinate 5,319 of JAACYO010018054.1, read as the reverse complement.
AGATTTCACTTGACTTTTCTTTCTTCAGATAATAGAGGTAGACTGAATTTAGCAGCTTAAATGATCTCCCAGGGCCGTTCTTTATCTTTTTGTCACAGACAGTGTTGATTGAAGCAATGTATTTTTTTATAGAACCTTGCTTTCCTGCCCCACAACCTTCTGCAATTGGAGTGACTATTTCTGTGCTGCTATGACATTCCACCTACTCTGCACTATATGTAACCATCATATTGCTCTGATGTGGTAGTGTGCTATGTTGTACTTAGCTGCATAATCAAAACACAAATGGAGGATGGAACTGAGGTTCAGAACAGTCTATCAGACTTGATACTTCTCCATACAAATGCAGATAATTCCTGACATCCTGCCACATATATGTAGCTAAACTGATGGCATAATTTTACATTCACTGATGCAAGGAGAGAGACACACATATACCTAAACATTTGAACAGACAAAACAATTATCATTAATTCAGATGATAAGCACCTAATCACATGGATTAATAAAAGTACTATGAATGAAACTTGATTCTTCTGACAAAAGGTGAATTTCAATAATCAAAACTATTTTCTTCAAAAAGACGGGAGAAAGAGATACCTTCAAGAGGAGAAATTCACTCAGATATTTTCTTTGCCTTTAACCGTCACAGAGAATATTTTCAGAAAATATTATCAAACTGATGTTGCAATACATCATAGTTTTAAAGGTTATTCTCACATTCTCACATATAAACATCACTGTCGTTTGAGGAAAAAAAAATAGAACATAAAGACTAAGTATGTTGAACTAGTTCTCTATATAAAGCTAGATGGGAAAGAGTGCAAGATTCAACACAGTGTTGGATTATGAGCATGATCTTTACATTCAGTAAAAAACTGTATTGGCAATTGTTATCAGAAAACAGATAACATTATTTTATGCATTATTCACTATCGATTGTTTTACTCATGATTTTTGTTAAGATACCGTTTAAAGGAGTATAAAAACTAGAATAACAAAACCAATTATATTAAAACACAAAAGTAGGAAAATAAAATAAATAAATAGACTTTTATTATTGTTATTATTTGTAAGCACAGTATTTTAAACAGATGTAAAATGTATATAGTTATTTAGGTATTGTTTATCCTCACCTAAATAAAATATTGGTGTAGGTTTTATAGAGACATCAAAGTAATTGCCACACTACAAACAACATTGATTGTATCTGTCTAGATAAGCAAAATCTGTCAATGTGGTATACATAAATAATGATAACATATAGGTTTACATGGGTGGAAAAATATAGAATAAAATCATAGAAAACTAGTGTTCTTATACTTAGTATACAAAAAGTTCTTTTAGTCTTGAAAGCTCAAGGTCTTTTTGTCTATTAAAATATCATAGCATATGCAAATATGGTGTCATTATCATATATCATTTAAAATGAAAGATACCACTAAAAATAAATTTTTAAAATATCTTGCGTCAGATAAAGCAAAAGGACAGAATTCATTCACATTTTTTCCAACTGTTTTATTTCCTTTAATCATAGTATACTACAATTGTATTTTATTGTCTGGCTTTTGCAAAGGCATTATATCAAAGTTAATGTCATTTGAATACCTCTTTGGTTCTGCTAGGTGTCTCCTGCACGGCTTTGGGTAAGGTGCACAAATTTTTCAAAAATGGAGCTGGTATCTAAAACTTTTCTTTTTTAAATAAAATTCTTAAACTGTTCCTCTGAGTCCAGCCTTTGCTCCCATAAAATCCTTCAACTAAATATAGGGCCCAATAAACTATGATGAAGGAAAAAGTGCAAAACAGAGAGAGCACAGGAAAAAAAAGGTTTTTAAATCGTGTTAGTGAAAAAAGAGTAGATCCAAGAAGCAAGATGACACAGTAACACAGATCACTGAAAATAAATAAATAAATAAACAAACAAACAAATAAATAAATAAATAAGCTGTGAAACCGAAATAAAGGTTTCTAGGTGTCAATGGGACTTTGGGACTTTGGGACTTTGGATCAGGCCCTTTACCTCCATGGAAACAGGGCCTTAAAGTAGGAATCTCCAATTACTTATTATTCCAGCTGGACCTTCTTAGTGGTGAATCATAAGCTAAAGTACTTGGCTGAGAAGGTATTGTACTGGTGTCATGTTCTCCATCCTGGAAAGCAAGAGAAAGCAGGAGACTCATATATTCCAATATCAAAAATGGTTGCACACTTCTTATGATTGTCAAAGCCAAGTTTTAAGGTGTCATCAAATGCTTAAATAAGACAGTATATGTCTTGTTTGGAGAAGGGATAACATTTTATTTGAGTTCAGACTCAATCTTATAAAAAGTTGGCAGTGGGAGATAATTCTTCTCTCACCCAACTACACGAAAAAGGAGCACCAATCACAGAGTCAGAAGCTCTTGTTCTTGTTGTTTGATGACATTATGCTCAAGGCACAGGGGAGGTTTCTACATCTAAGTAAGAAGGTTTTATTTTTCTGTTTCTACATGGGAAACAGAAATTATTTTCCTTAACTTTGTAGGAAGTATATTGAAAAGAAGAATGATTGGCCACATATTCCAGGCAATAACAATGAATAAAAGCTGAAAAAAAAAATTGTTTGATAAACAATTTGATAAAACAATGATACTTAATATGGAAATTTAAGAGACAAAAAACAAAAATAGTGAAAGGCAAATCTTTAACCAGCTGATAACTTCAACACTGGAAGGTAAAAAAAAAAAAAAAAAAAAGTGTATCCCAGTGTATCCCAGTAAGTTGTATTCTATCAAATGAGGCCCAGATCAGAATAGACCAATCATCTAGTGTGAATGAAACAGAGTGAGATTGCAGATCAGTTACAAAAATGCCATGAGATATCCTGACTTGGAAAATTAAGATAAAATAAGACTTTTTTTTTTTTTCCATCTCTTTTCTTTTTCCCCCTAAATGCACTTTGATTTCTATATTCATGTGCATATACGATGTATTGTTTCAGAATAATCCAATACCCAGAGCAAGGAAACAGCAAAGTCTGTTATACAACTAGTTTAACTGCAAAAAGTGCTGAAGAATCAAGATGTTGATATACATAATGTAAAGGTGTGGGGTAATTTGCTCAATATTTTATGTTTTTCAGAATCTTGAGGAAAGAATCCGGATACCTTTTTTTAATGTAGGAAAAAAAGTTCAATGATGATTCACACAAAAGACTTGCTTAAACTGTTTCAGTAGGCTAGAGTATGCCTTGAGAGTACTCCTCAGGGAAGGAGGTGGAAAAATCTTATAGCCTAAGTCTATGAAGCATTAAAAACAAAAAAAGATCTATTGATTTTTTTTTTTTTTTCAGGACCATGATATAGTCTACTAGCATTAAGTACCTCTGTATGGAGTTTTATGAAAATATTTAAATTGTTTTAGTACAAATTCAGCTCAAAATAGAATATTTGTTAGAGCTTACAATATTTAGATTTTAGGTAAGGTGTGTATTTGCCTTTTGTCACTATTATAATACCGATTTTGTTCCTTTATCCCCTACCATCCACTGAATATATGATTTTTATTTCACTGAACAGATTTCATGAGTATTGAACTTTATTTCTAAATACACATAGCAATAAGAAATAATTACTTATTTATTTGTTTTTAGCATGGTAGAAGGATTGGAACATAACATGTACTTTCTTTGCACAGGAAGAACAGAAGCTTCTAAGCACCAAGACACTACATAATATCTACCCCGCTTCCATTTCATGTCTCATTTTCCAGTTGCACAGTCTACTCAACAAAGGTTCATTTTCAGTTTCTATCACTTATATCTGTGTGAGCTTCATGCATAATCATGTGTAGAGATAATATGTTCACATTCATACTGTTTTTTTTTTTTTTTTCTTTTTTTTTTTTTTTTTCTTTTTTTTTCTCTTCTTTTCTTTTTTTTTTTTTTTTCTCCTTTTCTTTCTCTTTCTCTTTTTCTTTCTCTTTTTCCATTTAACTATTCAAACAAACAGCACACGTGGACTGCTTTCAAGATTTCACTTCAATGTTTTCTGTTTATCCTCAACACATGGCATTAAGAATTTCACAGATGAGAAGTGCTAGGCATTTACTGACGATTGCATATATCAGATAGAGAATGTATAGAAAATAGCTGGGAAACCTCTTTGGCTGCTTGTTGAATATTCTGCTTACAACTAACTTCAACCTCAGTTAAACTTTTGTTTTGTGACTATAGATTGATTTTAATCACCCTAATCAAACACTATCAGAAGCTAATTGTTCATTATGATTTGAAAGTATCTTTACAACATCAGATTTTCAATTTCTGTGATTTTCAACTTTGTCTTAATTGCCAAAGTTAATTAAATTATTTGTGGATTAAGTTACCTTAGCTAAACTGATGACATACTGATTTACTGTTCTTTCAATAAGAAAGTCATTAGCATTCGTTAGACAAGCCTCATGATTGCTTTGCAATATGACTTTGATAGATGAGTGCACATCATGGGTTGTCTGAGTGTAAACAAAATGAAACATCTAGTGTATGCCCAATTACTTTTAGGGTGTAGTACATGGTCTGAACACATTATGTTCAGCATTCAGGCATGGATGAGCTAGTACTGCAGTGAAAATTCTCCATTTTCACTTTATTTGAGATCTGATTTTCTATTCTGATATTTCTCTTATTCATATATTTGAGAGATTAGTTTTATCATTTCTTAAAGGAACACTCTTGAGAGCTTAATTTCAGTGTTTCTTAAGGAAACATTATTATTTACTGTAATGCACAGTTCTGAACAGTTTAGCAATATCTAGAGGGAAACCAGAGAGGTCTCTGGTACCCAGAGAGGGAAGGGGAAGGGTGAGCGAATGACTGTGTGGTGTTTATCTGCCAGCTGGGTTAAACCACAACAGTCCTTTTTTGCCACCCAACGTGGGGCACGAAGGGTTGAGATAACAACAGATCTGATCAGAGTAGGTTAAACTAAAACTGGTATAAGTATTATACCTTAATAGTTGCTAGTCACAATATTGATAGCTTTAATCTCAAGTCTGCTGTGCCTGTTTTCCAAATTGAGTTTTATAGCACATTACTTACTGTATGTGCTCCCTGTCATGCTGTTTATCCTTTCCGGGCCCTGGTTTAAGATCATTATGGTACTATGCGGTGTAAAAATGGCTTATGATATGATGAAATTTCTGGTCATGACCTTAACCTGGTATTTGTACTCAGCACTGTTATCTACTCTATACTTTGGAAACCAAATCTCAGAAACTATTAACAATTACACCTGATGCCTTTTTTTCATCAGGGAATCAATCTGTTGAGGGGACAGG
>JAACYO010018053.1:0-14463 GCA_011074415.1 Stictonetta naevosa | reverse complement strand
TGACATAAATGAAGACAATATAGCAGTCTGTGGTCTTTAAGAATAGTAGTCTTGTTCAAGAACCTGATTTTTTTATTATTATTATTTATTTATTTTTTATTTGTGCTGTATGCCTGCAGTATTCCTGAAGTCAATTTGTGCTTTTCATCTATTATTTTAAAGATAATTAAAATTCAAGATCATGATTATGAAGATGTGTTACATATTAGATAAATATTATTCTCTAGAGGTTTCAAAGGATTTGACTTAGGCAAAGAAATCCTTATTGACATTAATACTTAATGTTTCAGTCATTCTTTTAGGTCTAAAAACATTAGTAAGATACTGGATCAATCAATTAATAATGGTTAATATTTTTCCAAATGAATCGCAAACCTTCCACTTAATAAAAAACAATTCAAACTGACTATGGAAAGTAAAGACTTTAATACCCATCTGCAATCAGGAATAGAAATTTGCTTCTTCCCTCCAAATACAGTCAATATTTTTATAACATACTTACTATAAAACACTGTAGATGAAAAAAAATAGACCATGTAATAGTAGTATTTTGAATAGATTTTGGTTGATTATATTTTGCCTATCTGTCTTCAGCTGTTTCAGCTGTGTTTTTTGTCCATGTTGGCTGTCTTAAACACTGGTGACTTCCCCAGATGATTCTTCCTTCCTCTTTCCTCACCTCGTTCAGACACACACAAAAGCAAAAAGCTGAGAGAATAAATGGTCTTGTACCATGTTCTGAAGGTCAACAGATACAGGATTTGTAAGCCCAGTTGAGAAAAAAATTCTGAAGTCAAGAGCTTTGGTAAAGTGTGCAACAGCACTTTAAGTTGAACTTTGGCTCTATTTTAGCGTACATAGAATGGGTTCTGTTAAACTACAGATTTCTGGAAGAGAATGCTTTTTTCCCATAAGCAGCAGTATTAACAGCCTTGAACTCACATCCGTTCTTTTAGCAATGCTGTCAGAACCTCTTCAAACTGGAACCTGAATGTTTTGAAAAGGCCATGACTTATGGGGGTTACCATTTGGACATTTAAGAAAACAGTTCAAAAACTCATGGGTATTTAAGACATGCTCATTTCAGCTGCAAATCTGTTTGTTTATTTATTTATTTATTATTTTTTTTAGTCTTCGGCAATTCATATTTTTTTCTCTTTGCTGATTTGATTAAAAGAAGCTGCTTAACTGTTGTGATTTGTAAAGATGTAATTAAATAATTAAATACTTTAAGATTCAAGAGGGAGTGAAAGAAGAAAAGCTTATGGTATGAATATTGTCAATAAATGAAACTAAATTTCAGCTTATATCAGGAAAAATTAAACTTGGTTCAGTTTTTCTTTTCTATACAGAATATAACTTTGGTTTTAGACACCAAATTTTGACAATAAACAAACAAAAAAGCTGGCCTTGCCTTGCTTTTCTAACCAGCCATGACTACGGTGTTAAGAGAATAGAATTAATTCCAGTAATATATCTTTTAAAACATATATATTTTGAGTTTGTAAATCATGTTCAAGAAATACCCTAAGAACAGACAAGACAAGAAGTTATCTGCATGTTGCAGTTATACTGAAATAGAAACAAACAACACAGATTATAAAACTATTTTATCTGAATCTTTCTTGCATTTCATATTTCTTTGATTTTTAAGTTCAATAATCACCAGAACACATTTTATTTATGATATATTCACTAAGTAGTATCAGAAATCTTCACCACAAAAATTGTCTGTGTGGAGTTTCTGAAACTTATATTTCTTCCAATTGCTTTCCTCACTATATGGTATAGCTTGGTGAGTTCAATTTTGCATATATGCATAAGCAGGGAAGTTAGAACTGATACTAAACAGTATATGTGCATTTTTTTTCCACATGAACAAAAAGATTAGATAAAATAATGTTGGTGAATATCTCATTTATCTCAGGATTACCAACACAATATTCTTGTCTTGCTTGCTGGTTGTTTTGTTTGTTTGTTCGTTTGCTTGTTTTGTCCCTCTTTTACCCACATTCTCTCCATGGCAGGTCTATCTCCAGTACTTCAGGTTTTGCCTTGCTTTGTGTTCTTTATTTCCCAGTCTTCTCCCTTTGAATATCCCTCTTGCTTTACACAGACATCTATTTCTTTAAATAGCTCACTGAACTGTAACTGTGTAGGAATTGATTGGGAGTACATCAATGGCTTGGCGCTCCACAGGGAACTGCTGAGGGCCAAGTTATCGCTATGCTCTGACACAGCTGGTTCCTGTTGAGTCTGAGATGCTGTATAGGTAACATTAGTGTAGGTAAGCAATAAACAGTGCTATGAGACCTTTGCATTTTATAGCTTTTACTAGTGTTAGGGCAACACTAGGTAAAAATACATACATAAACAAAACAAGAAAAAGCACTATCGTGGCTCTTCTATCTGTAAGGGCTGTATATATCACTGCATTGCTGAGTATGTTATTTTGCATCTTGAGGTCCTAAGGCTACCAACAGTATCAGAACAGTCTGCCTGTACTGAGGTACCTCTGTGGTTGGAAAATTAGTCTGTGCTGGAGTACTTTTACACATGCCTCCCAAATGCTGACATTACTGCCATTCCTTCATGTATACAATTACATCAGTACATAATTACAGCAAAATAATTTAATGATTGTATTGGATCAGTGAGAAGACGTTTTTCTAAGCAGATAGTACTTTCTACTTTTATAGAAAGTTTTTATATATGTGTAGGATACTACAGCATTATATAATCAAAAAATGGTCTGAGGAGGTTGAATGCTAGTATTCAATCCATGCACCATGAAATTTCTGGTTTACTGCATGTGCCATTTCAGTTCAAGTGACAAAATCAAATAGAGGTTTGTTTCAGCCAATTCCAAAAATTATCATTAGCACCAGATACACAAGTAATCTTGATTAAGTTTTCAGTAAAGACTAGATAATCTCAAATAACAGTTGTTAAGTGAGCAAGACAGTCTCTGTTGTTCTAAAACAGTTGTTGCATTATGGTATAATCCAGGGAGGTGGGAAAATAGTCATGGACAGACAATAATGTCTGGAGATTTCATAAGACTTCTGGTTGTATTGTTTCTACCGTCCTAAAAAAATACTATTTTGAAATGGAAAATAAAATACCTAATATTATGGTAAACATTATTTTTAAAAACATTGCTACTATGATGGATTATTTAAATGAAACACTGAGGTAAAAACAGGAATGAAAGAAAAGGGCAGAAAGCTGGTGACTGAGGATGGAAGTTTATCACCATTTCCAGACTGCATGTGAAAAGTGAACACCCTTCTTCAGAAGAAGACATAAACTCTTCTATAGCTGTGGGGAACATGCTGCTCATGTGGTTAACTATTGACTAGTTTTGGTGTCTTATTCTAATACACATTTTAATTTGTTGTAATTTCTCTCTCCTTCTCTCTTTCTCTCTTTCTCTCTCTTTCTCTTTCTTATTCCTGCTGAAGATGCAGGTGTGTGTTCATGCAGACCCCAACAATCACACCTTTCCATATCTTCTACCTCATGGATGATGCTTGAGCTGTGGATAGACTCAGCCATACAATATAGTAGTTCATGCAGAGACCAAGAGAATCATCACAACTAGACATTTGAAACTATATATATGAGAGCTCTTCCACATATTTTTGCAATGATGTGGAGGGAAACAACTTATTGTGTTTACAAAATTAACTCTTAATAGTTAAAACTAAGACATTGCGAATACCACCTACCTGCATTTGAATATCATCTGTGCTTATGACTGAGCACCTTGGGCTCAGTCATTTAATCTGCACTGTGGATATTTTTCATTAATAGCTATGTCCAGTAAGCAGCTGCATGTCTGTGCAAAATATAGTAAACTATACTTCCTGTATTTCATGTCAAAGCAAACATAAATAAAGAGAGGATTTTTTCTTATTCCAGCATTTGCTGTTCTCCCTTAGTAATGGTTATATATGCATATACCACAGGAAAAAAAATAGGTTAACGGAAACTTAATCTGAAAAATAACTGATAGGACATAAGGCTAACAAACTCAAAGTGGAAAAAAGAATTTGAAGAATAATTTCTGATGTTTTTTCTTCACATGAAATAAGTAAACAAAAATAAGGTTTGAAAAAATCATGAGGAAATAATCTGATTTTTCTTTAAAAATGCTCTTGTACATGTATATTTTCTTACTTTGTAAGATGCAATTGCCCATGTAAAACAATTTGTTCTGAACATATGGCAGTGGAAGGACAGAAAACCCACCAGAATAATTCTCTATATAATCAAGGGGATTGTCTGAAATGACATAATGACTAACACCTAAGAAGACAGAAGTAAAATGAAAGAATTCTGACAGACCTAGAAAATCCATCATGCTGCTTGTGCAGAATCATCAACTTCAGTTGCTAGCTTGCAAAAAATGTCTCTAGATTTTAGTTAAGGTAAAAGACGGTGACTATCTCAGGCTGTGAGAACACCATCTCATATAATCAAATGACTTGGAAGACAGCTTTTAAGCTGAGCTCAGCTGCTTATCTCGCTATATATATATATCCTATCCATTCCAGCTGTGAGATGAAATTTGTTATGTTAAAATTAAGCAACTGACATATTTTACTCCATAATTTTGGATGATTTGGTAAAACAGAGTATGTTGACGGTTCTTAGGTGCTTCAGAGAAAAGCACAGAGTCTTAGTTTAACATTTCTTTTGACTATCTGGACCAAATTGGTGGATTTTGCACTGAAGTGCTCCAGTACTATTTTGGCAGCTTTGGTGTGTAGTAATTACTAGAGGAGACTGGTGACAAATGAACTGGAAGAAATAGTATTCTAAACTGCTAAGGCTGTTTGGTAAGTGTTTAAAAGTCAAAGTCTAAACACCATTCACAAGGTGTAAAACTGAATTGCAGCTACTCAGATGATGGGTAGTATTTTGTTTGATTATCACATGTCATTTGGACTTAGTCACATACCAATATATTTATACATATAGAGATACACCTCAAGGGTAATCATTTTATCAAGGATAATCATTATGATTAAGGATAATAAGATGCACTTAAACAGGCACAGACAAGTTTCACACACAACATTTTCAATATTCTAGTCCAGAGAAATTTTATTTCCTGGGCTGCTGAGAAAACTGGCTTGATTTAGTGCATATATTAAATAAGTGAAATTAATTGGGCTCAGTAATTCTTATTTAAATTGACACTATTCATAAGATAGATAAGACACTAGTAGGATTTGAACAAGCTCTATTATCATTAATTTCAATGAGAAAAAGAGGTACAGAACACCTTTAAGAGGAGAACAACGACTCATGGATTAGGGCTCCTGTCTCATGAGTATTTATAAAAAGAAAAAAAAATGTAATTGTTTGAATACCACTTTGGCTAGTGAAAATTTAGCCCATGAAACAATAATATTCTTTAAACTCAGTGCTTCTGAGTTTGGGTTCTGTTTCATTTCATGTGAATAAATATTAGAAATATTCAGTTTGTAACATTGGAATAGACCCTTGCTGCAATTTAACTCATATATCATAGGACAGAAAAAATATAATTGGAAGGTAATAATAAAGATAAATTAGGGTTCTGAAAGCATGCTGGCAGATGAAGAGGTTGCTTCTGGTTCCTAGGAGCATTTTGGTCATGAACAACTGGTGATGGTCATGGTCCGTGAAAAACAGTGACGTCACACCCAGCAGGGGAAAAATTTAGAATATGATATTGTAGGACAGCTGCATGGGCAAACATGAGTTTCTGGCCTTCCTTAGTCTGGCAACTTTCCTAGCCCACCTCAAATTTGTGAGTCCATGGTCCTTCTCTTCAGCAGTTCTGCGTGATAGAGGGAAATATAGACACAGATCTATCATATTTTATCTTCTGAGGACGATGGAAAAAAAAAAATGTTTTGGAATTCATCTTTTTACAAGCCCAAACTGTAAAATTTCTGTAACTTCAGAAAATGCTTAAAGGTAATTTCCAGTGGCTCAGAAGATAAGCTGTGTCCCAAGTATTTCTGATGTGTGTCTCTGTGTCACTCACTAATCTAAAGTACACAAGATTTCTCCTTTCATTAGGAGTTTGTATAGTGCTTAACACAATGGTTAACTGAGGTAGTCTAACATAAACACTCCCAATCCACTTCACCCTCTTTAAGAAGTTTCCACACCCCAGCTCCTAATAGCTAAAACATAGTGACTTCTTCCATATGGTTTGTTCCATTTCAAAATACAATATAAAATATAGGTTAAACGATAGGATGAGAACAGTATCAAACCTGTAGATATTAAAACTTTCATTTTTTAAATGGCGCAAAAACTAGAGAAAAAAATTCACATTGTCCTAAGGTTATTTATTTTTTTATTTTTTTTTAATTTTTTGGAAGTTGTATAATAAGTTATATCTAGGAACTTGGAAAGTTGACTTTGAACACTATTAAACAAAGGTTATAGTTAAAAATCCATAAAATTTAAGAGATTAGTTTCCTTTACTTTTTGAGGTTCTTGGAAATACTGCTAATAATCTGTCTAGAGACTTTATGGAAAATCTAGTAATGTTTTTTCGTTCTTTTATTTCCAGCTAATATTTTCTATTGAGTCAAATGCTGAAGTTACAGCGAGCTTTTGGAGATGACTATGCTCTGTTTTCACTTACAATTGCATATAGCATATTGCAGTTTCCTACCATAAAGTCATCTATGATATGAATCTTCTTTGAAAAGAAAAGTGTTAGTCTCTAGGGATTACAATTCTTGTAACTGTCAAGAAGTTTAAAATGTTTCTTAGATGAAAGCAGATGTTCACTTACAGTTTGAGGATGGTTGAATTTTGATGGATTAAAATGTTTTTTTTACCATTTGCTGAAAAAAAAGAGTATATATGTATATGTGTGTGCATGTTTGTGGCTTATGTGCTCTGCTCTCATTAAGAAATCATAGACTAAAAACTGCCAAGCCTAGCTGTAGTTTAAGTTTTACAAGAGGTTTATAACATTGAAATAGAAAATCTTGGAATGCTGAAGCATTGTGAACTTAATTCTTTTTTAGATATATCATTCCTAATATATAATGCGCAACTGGATCTTTTTTTTTTTTTTTTTTTTTTTTTTAAATCTTATGAATAAATATTAACATGTAAATCCTTCATTTACTTCAGTGGAAGATGTCACCTAAAACTCCATATTCCTTTTAGCCAAGGGTTATTATTCTTCTATATTAATTTTCAAAACCTTGATTTTTATCTTCTGCAAATTTGCCTACTCTTACTTTTTTCAGAGAGACTTATTTCTTTTGATCTGTGACAATCAATTCTTTAATTTTACATTTGACTGAACGAGGTTTTATACTTGTTCACAAAATTCATATGGTTTAATAAGATTGTAGGATCCATACCACTGCTAGGTGGAAGTGCTAGCAGGTCTTAATTTAGCTATTCAGGATATATTTGTCCCAAGACTTTCTAAATGGAAATTTTATAAATACAAAGCTATAGTTACATTCCATGGACTACAGTTGTTTTTACTTTTTCTCCTTTAAAAATCCCTTTCGCAAGGTGCACATTGTTCAGTGTGTATCTGGACACTACAGTTTTGCAAAGAAATAAAAGTATCATACAAAGATTTCATTGTTCCTATCTCATATATTGATTATTTATTTATTTACTTATTTTAAAAAAGTGTGCAAAAAGTATCTTATATTTTATTATCTGTAACCATTGTTGCTGACATAGTTACATTTTTCTACCTTTAGAAAATGCTAACATTTTCATTTATTTATTTTTTTATTTATTTATTCATTTATTTTTTCCCAGCTTATACCAACTTTTCTTGACAGAAATTTTGAAATTCAGTTGACTTTATTAAACTGGACTGAAAAACAGAGAATCGTAGAATCACAGAATCATACAATATCCAGAATTGGAAGGGACCCATAAAGATCATTCACTCCAACTCCTGGCACCACACAGGTCTACCCAAAATTTTAGACCATGTGACTAAGAGCACAGTATAAACGCTTCTTAAACTCCAACAGGCTTGTTGCAGTGTCTACTTTCCTGGGGATACTGTTCCAGTGTGCGACCACTCTCTCAATTTAAATTGAATTTAAATGCTAAAACTGTACAAGAATGCTGCTTCCCTAATCCTGATCTCATTCCATTTTATGGATGATTCAGACTTTGTGAAGTGTACAGTTCATACCTAAATAAATAAATAAGTAGAAATATTTTTAAATGATGCTGTTGAATCTCGGCTTTCTAAAAGGCATTGTAACAGCATTCTCCTTCTCTAAATTTTTTTTTTTTTTATTTAAAATTCTTTTTTTTTTTTTTTTTTTTTTACATTCTCTATCTGTTATCATAAAGCTGTTAATAAATCTAGCTGCTTTATTCCCAAGACATATTCAAAAGATGTAACAACTTAATTCATTGTGTCAAAATCCTGAATTAATTAGATTTGAAAGTTCAGGCCAGATCAATAAGAAAAATACCTTTTAACTTTTGACTGAAATTTAATCCAAACACTATATAATGGAGAAAATCTGCTTGTGGAGAGTAATAACTGCTTTGGTTTTGGACCTTATTTTTTTCCCTCCATAGTATGTTGCTTTTTTGTAGGTTAAATTGTCCTAGAGAAAGAGAAAATAAAGAGCTTGTCTGTCTAGTAAAGACTAAATCTGGACCTATAAATGAACTCTATAATAAAACGTGTGGACATTTTCAATATTTTAATAGAAATACTAGTCTCTGAACAAAAAGAAGGGTCTCAGTTGATGTTCTCAGCTTTTGTTGCATTCTGATGTAGTTAATCTCTACCTTGTTATTGTACATAACAATGATTACACCTGAGCAGAAAGTGAATAAGCCCTCACCAGTTGTTGGAGTCCAGAAGTGCAAGTATTACTTCTATGATGCAGTTATTATGGTCATCCAGGCAGGTGAAGTGAGAGATTTTATGTGGAAGTAATGTAATTTGACAGCTCTTTACCTCTTATAAGCTTCAGTGAGATGCAGTAGGTCTGAGGTGTAATGGTGGAGCCATTCCAGCTTCACTGACAATATTGGGAGAGGGGAAACTCAAGGTGACAGATTTTAAAATTGTGTCAATTAACTAGTAGGCTTGACATAAAAATCATACAGATTGAAAGATACCTGAAATACTATCATCTTAGGAGGAATTCATTTTGATGTTTCAAGAAGATACAAGTCATTTCAGAGCAAAAGATTACAATGTTAATTAAGGAGAGTGTTTCCAAGCAGAGCTAAAAAGAAGAGCAGAAAAATACAAGTCTACATCATGTGATACCATTAGTTGAAATGAACTCTGACATTTGTTAAGAGCATTGTTTAAGGAATTTGGACATTTGCAGTCAGAAAAATAAATTGAAATGGCCTGAGGTGGGATATTTAAGAACAGTCCTAGAATAAATTGCTCAACCAGTTTGTTGAATTCGTGGAAGAAACTCATTTCAACTGTAGACTTCCATTAAGTTTTGGATCAGGAACTTTTCTTCAGCTGCTTTTCCATAAAATGTGGATAAGGCTGCTTCTCTACTTCTAGATGCTGGCAGAAGAAACCCAAAGGACTGCAAAATGCTTAACTATTAATGTAATGACCCCTGTACCAAAATGTGAATAATGAATGGATAGATGGATAGGTATTTCTAGAAATGGAAAATAATTCAGTATGCAAGAATGTATACTCGTACACATTATACGGAGGATGGTAAGCTAGTATTTTGGGATAGTTCCATGTCATTCACTGTGCTTGCAGCATATCACTTAGTATTTTATTTTTTCTTTTTTCAAACGATTTTATAAGGGTTAGCTAATTCTTCCAGTGTGTTCAGGGCTTCAGATTATGAGCTGAATGATGTGAATTTTAACTGGTTCAGGCAGAAGAGAATGACTTTCTGAGCAGTAAGTTACTTAATAAATATAATCATAATAGTTTTAATAGTGACATAACTTTTATTTTATTTTATTTTATTTTATTTTATTTTATTTTATTTTTTCCCTCAAAGAATAGTTGTAATGTCTAATCTCTAGGAGGACTGGATAACAGTCTTGAGACTCTCCAGTTCAAGGACTGGACTATTGTCTTGAGGTAGTTTTCTGCAACTCTGAGCCTGGTAGATGAAACACATAATAATGCTTCCCTGAAACACATACTTAGTAAGAGCAAGTCCTGGAGAGAGGTGGGATTTAAGTCTCATTCAAAGAATTTCCATTCTTGCTACATCGAAACAACTGTTCTTTAGTCATTATTGTAGATACCCCCCTGAAACAGGTATCACTTTGCAACATCTCTCCATGTAAGAAGCCTACAACTTTGCTTCAGGATAACTGCTGTATGAAGTTCAGCATCATGACTCTGAGCACAATGGGTCTGAAACTACTTTTCTGTATGCAAGTCAAAATCAGAAGTTCAGTCTCAAAGCTGTACTAGTGCTCTAGATTATTAATTTTATTACCTCCCTATCTCCTGCCTTAAATTATAGGTGAACTAGGAGGAACTCTTATGTTCTGTTATTGTATAATTTGTATGTTCTGGTCCACCTATATTACATGTTATACTAGTACTACAGCTTCTACTAGTACTACTGCCATTTCTACAGGTACAGCTACTATTACTACTATTAGTAATAAATATAACAGAATTCTAGCTGAGAATCTAGTCATAAATATGTATTCCTTTCCTCTGTACATTAAATCCAGCTCCATCAGAAGCAATTCACACAATGCAGTAGCAGGAAAGAAAAGGAACAAGATATGTGTGTTTCAAAGGTAAAGTATAGTTACCACAGAATATAGTAATGAATAGTTAGTCTATGTAACCACAGTCATTTTGCATTACCTATTACACACCTACGAGTAAATTTGCTTTATTGAGTCCTTTTAAACTGTGGCAGCAATAATGTCACACATTGTACAGGACTGCTTAACAGTGCACCATTCTGTCCCTGTTCTGAATGGAGGGTCTTCTATAATACTTAGTCTGCTGTATGTTGGTATAAAATAGAAAGTTTTAGTGATGATTACAAGCTTCAAATATTGGTCTTTGAGTCATCCAGTTTGGTCAAGTCTAATGCAAACCTAAAAAAAAAAAATGGTTATAGATATATTGCCAAGCTGGCAAGATGTGAATATATGTATTTGAAATGTTATGGCCATCTAATCTCCTCTAATACCACGTTCCAGAAAAATCCTTTAGGAAATAAAAACTGAAAAAAGCCATAGTGCTGCCTGAGGCCACCCATGCCAGGGTCCCTGCTGGAATGCATGTTGCCCAGCCAAACCCAGAAGCAGACCCCTGCCCTGTGACTTAGTGCTGCACTGCCACATGTTTTGGAAGATGGAGTAAGTGAACTGAGTTTCCAGTACAGTTTAAGGGAACCAAAAGCCCTGTATAAATCCAGCCATTTATTTAGATGTTTTACATGCAGTACTTATCTATACTTAAATTAAGACACTTAAATGATTTACTTAAGTGCCTACTTAAAATAAATAAATAAATAAAAAGACAATAATCAGGGGAAAACTAAGACTTTTTTATTGTTTTGTCACAGGTGGAGAGCTGTAAAATTCAATAAGATCAGGAGGTACTGGTCTATTTCAATGTAAAATCTTTTGCGACATCAAAGTACTATTTTTAATTATGGTACATACTGATCCCTTCATTATGACATTTGAGTACTTCTCTTCCACAACAGCTGCCCAAAAATCATTTAGTCCTTTTTAAGAGAAGGATATTTCACAATTCTGTAAAAGATTCCTGTTGCAACCTGTAAACAATAGAAAGCTATTTACACATTAACACATCACAATTCAGATTGATGGGCTAATCTGTACCTCTTTTTTTCCCTTTTCAGGAGGGAATCTGTGGCACAAGAGCTGCTTATATAGTTTCAGAAATTGCTGTAAAAGGTGAGGTTTCACTTTTTTTTTGCTATCAGTTCACCAAATTCTTATTCATCATTCAGAAGTTGTGAAAGGAAGACATCTAGTCATCTTCTACTTTTTCTTTACACAGAAAGTATCTTTTGTGTCCAAAAAGGTGAAAATGATACAAAATGAATTACCAGGTGTCACCAAAACATTTTTAATCTGTACTGTAGTGTTTCAAAAATATATAGTAATTATTACGAAGCCCAATTTGCGAAACACGTAAAGGAGAAATTAGGATAGTTTAATGTGTACTCATTAAATCATTTGCATGTATATATGTATAAACATACATATAGAAGTAAAGCAAAAGAACAGAGTAAAACAATTTTCTGACAACATACACCTCTTTGTAACAATAGGAAACTGTTACATATCATGTATACGCAAAAGTGATGAGGACTTTAAGCATCCAGAAAGTAATTATTTTATCTGGAGTTCAGCCAGCAAACTGGAGTTAGCAACTTTGCTCTGAAACCTAAAAGAGCATGTGCAGTGATTTCTGTGTGGTAAAAGAAAAAGTCACACTGCAAGATAAAGTGTAACACTTTCAATAACCATGTATCAGGCAGATGGCTTGTATTTTTCCATCTCCTTCAACTCTACTTGATTTATCTTTTCCTCATTGCTAGTATTTTTTTTATACTGTGCATTATCAGAGGAAAAAATCTTGACTATTAGTGACAGAGCATTGTCTCCTATCAGGTGTTTTTCAATTTATTTCATTTTATTTTATTTTTATTTTTATTTTTGACATGCAATATGCTCTATCTAGGGTTCTAGCAGGGGTGGGCAGAGCTTTAAAAACTAAAATGATTGTGAAGTTTCACACCTTGAATTATGTTATTTGGAGGTTGACACTCTGAGTTTTGGGGGAGTGAGAAAAAACAGAGGGAATAATTAGTTGTAAAAAAAAATAAAAGACAAAAATTTTACATCTCACACACACACACAATCTCAGAGATAACTGTCTATCGTGCTTTCTTATTTTGAGAAAAAAATATCTTTCTTTTGTTTTCCAAATACTTTTGGATTACATTTAAAACTTCACTGGATGACCCAGAAAGAAATAGTACTGACCATGCAATTGCTTCAGGTCACATTCTGACCTTCACATTACATGTTCTTAGCAGTCAGTGATGTGTCATGATCCTTTCCCAACCTGACATCTGCTCTAACTTCAGAAGATGAAAGCCTTCAGACTTCTAAGAATTGCTCTGCCTCCCTATACAAATACTATAGTATGTAATAATATTTTGTATTTCCACATATACAACCATTTCCACAGAATGACCTGTAGTTTATGTCATTCTGGTCATAAACTTTATCAGTTTGGAATCCATGATCCCCTCTTCATGTGGTGTAAATTCTCCATCTTTGGACACCCCTCAACAAAACAGCAAAATACTTTGCAATCTCTCCTACTTCTTGACTGTCAAGTATGTTAGTCTCTTTACAATTACATCACCATATATTGTAAGATCCTAAATATAAAGAAATATCTTACATGTTTTCTATATTTTCTCAAAATGATTAGAAGATAAAAAGATCTGAGCTTGGAACTGTTGACTCACCACAAGGGTGGTGAGGTCTTGCAGATAGATCTGGACAAATTAGAGAGTTGGGCAATCACCAATAAGAAGTTTAACAGCAAGTGATGGATTCTGCACCTGGGAAGGGGCAACCCTGGTTATACATACATATGATGAGAGGCTGGAGAGCAGGCCTGCAGAAAGGGATTTGGGGGGTTTTCATCAAGAGCAAGCTGAAAAGAGCCAGCAATATGCCTTGGTGGCCAGGAGGGCCAAGATTATTTCTAGGTAGACATACAAAACACATTTGTGAGTCATTTTTTGCCGTCCAACTTCAGGTATATCTGCCTTTGGCTATCAATAACAAAGCACTTTGGATCTGAACAGGATATCAGTGGTACAACAGTAAGATAATTAGTCCAATTTTTGAGAAGATACAGTGGTTACATGTAAAAAGGATGCTATTTTATTTACATTATTACCAATAAGGACTTTGCTTTTGAGTGTAGAAGGCACAAAATGACATCTATGCATCTGCAACAACTTTAGTACAAAAAAAAAAAACAAAAAAAAAAAAAAAAAAAAAAGATTTACCTTTTATTCAAAAAAGGTAAAGGTAAAAGGAAAAAAAAAAAGGTAAAAGGTGTGAAAAAGGAGAAGGAAAAATATGGGAAAAGAAAAGAGGAAAAGATGAAAAGAGGAAAAGGAAAAGTGAAAGGAAAAGGGAAAGGGGAAAGGAAAGGAGAAGGGAAAGGGGAAGGGGAAGGGAAAGGGAAAGGGGCAGGGGAAGGGGAAAGGAAAAGGGAAAAGAAAAAGGAAAGGGAAAGGGAAAAGGAAAGGAAAAGAAAAAGGAAAAAGAAACAGAAACAGAAAAGAAAAAGAAAAAGAAAAAGAAAAAGAGAAAAGAAAAAGAAAAAGAAAAAGAAGAAAAAGAAAAAACAGGAGCAGAAACAGAAACAGAAAAAAAAAGAAAAAAAATAAAAAAATAATA
>MU012736.1:0-13185 GCA_011074415.1 Stictonetta naevosa | reverse complement strand
ACGAGGGGTTGGTTTAGGGACGAGGGGTTGGTTTAGGGACGAGGGGTATAAGGAGAAGCCTTCCCCGAGGGTTTAGGGGAAAAGGGGGTTTAGGGGGCAAGGGGATTGTGGGCAAGGGGATTGTGGGCAAGCCCTCCCCAGGGGTTTCAGGGTGAAGCGTCACCCAGCCAAGCCCCGCTATCGTCTCTGTTTCACCCTGGCAGGCAGAGCAGTGCTGGTGTGAGTGAGGTGCGGGACTGCCCCGGGACTATGGCTCCTGGCATGCAGCACGGTGCCCATTGCCCCTGTGGGGTCAGTGCTGTTCGGGTACCTGGTTTTTGGGGCCTGCTGCGGAGGCACGGCTCACCGGGGGGCTCGGCCCTGTTGCTGTAGGGGCAGACCATGGGGAGTAACACGGCTCTTTGATTTTACTGCTAGGGTTTACTGTTCTGTCCTGGAAGCTTCCTTGCAGCTGAGCAAAGTGCCCAGGCCATGTTCACTCCCACTGGTACGTGCTGAGCTTTCCCCATCCCTGTTCCCTTGGCGTTTTCAGATCTTGCTACCTCCTGGGCTCAAGGAGAGGGGAGGAAGCTCTCTCTCTGGGTTCAGCTGGCCTCAGAGGGCGGGGAGGCACATCTGCACTGCTGTCTTCCTCCTTTTTGTCCAGCATCAGTGCTTAGTCCTGGCATGTTTCTGCATAGCAAAGGGCAGAGACACCCAGGCTTATTTTTTATTTTTTTCAGGTTTTCATTCTGAGCCTGAGGATGGTTTTGGGGGTGGGTATTGATCTGGCTCCTGAAAATTGATTTCCCTAGACTTCTGACGCTTCCCCAGTCCTGTACCTGCCCTTACTGCTCCATGCTTCCCCGTGCTTGTCCCCTTTTAGTACTAGATTTGGTGGCATTGTCACGCACTGTGTGGAAATGCACAGTGCCGGGGGGGCAGGATTCTTTCTGGGTACAGAACAAGAAAACATGTCATCCCTACGTATATGACAGCAGGTGTAAAGGGAAGAAGTGAAGCTGTATGGCTTCGAAAAATGGTATTCCAAGAGGACTGTCAGCATAGCTGTGATCAAGTTATCGAAGACTTCCCTGGCTGGAGGAATTAATGAGTCAGGTTTGAAGCAGGACAGGTGTGAAGGGCAACATGGGTGAAATCCCAAAGGGAGTCATTTGTATGTTAACAGATGGCTTGTGGAGGATGTCATTGTGGGTGATTCTGCAGTGAAAATCTTTTGGAGGTTTTGCCTGATTCCTTTCCATCTCACATCACAGCCGGGACCCCCTCCCTCCAGCAGGTCACGTGGGTCCCTGCACCCGGGTAACAGCTGCGCGTTTCTGGTCTGTTCTCCTGTTTGTAGCACCTGGCAGCTCTGCTTCCCACAGCCGTCTTCTCTGAGCAGCTCTTAGTTTGTTTTTCCTTTTCTCTTGTGCTCATGAGTAAATGAGCCAGGTTGCTATAACCTCCAGAGAACCGTGTCTCACTAAGTTTAAGGTTTGCTCTAAAAACTGTTTTCTTTGACTGGAAGCTGCCTTGCACATCTTTGTCTTCTCTGCTCCTCTCCTTCATGGTCTCTTTTTCTTGGCCTCGCTAATGCTTAACTGCCAATTAATTTTCCCCCCTGTTTCTGTCACTGTCCCCATCTGATTGTGAATCCTGTGCGAACAGCAGCTGAGTTCGCATGCTCTGCATTTCAGAGAGCTGCAGGACAGGCCAGTGGTCTGCAGCCAGAGCCGCTTGCCTGATGGCCTGGACCACCTCCAGCCAAGCAGTGTGGTGGTAGAACAGCACTTGGATGGAAGCCTATGGAGAAGTCCTGTGCGCTGCAAGAAGTACAGTCAGTGATTCAGCTGGAAGTGCTTTTTAGTAATGAACGCATGTCCCGGGCCTGGGCTGATGCCAACACTGTGATTGTTGTTGGAAGTTAACAAAGACGCAAAGCCCTTTGTGCGGGAGCTGAAGTGATAATCCAGATCTCCTGGCCTCAGCCCACTGGGGGTAATTGCTGTCTTCCTGGGAAGGGTTTTCGCAAGTCCATATCAGACAGATTGCCCTTGCTTCCTGTGCTATGGGAGTATGTGGATGGCAGCACTTCAGCTGTGTCTGAGGCAATTCTTGTCATAAGCATGCTCATGCTCACAGCCTTCCCTGAAAGGCAGTGTGGTAGAGCAGGGAATCAATGGAGGCTTTTAAATGTATATACAAACATATATATTAATACACACACACAAGTTGCTCTTAGTGGGGTTTGGTATAAGCTCTCTGAAACCATAGTCCTGGTGACTTGGTGACCAGCAGCACAGCATCCTGGTGGCGTCTCTCCTGGGATGCTGGTGTGGGTTGACCTAACATCAAGCAGCAGCTTTCTGGGTGCCTTCACAGTTGTTTTATGGACCAGTGCAGCAGGAAGCTGGTGTGTAGGTGCCTCTCTGTGTCACAGTGCAAAGGCTGAGCCCGTACCGCTGCTTCTGCAGAGCAGAGCGAGGCTGCTCGGATGCTGTTATTCAGACTGCTGGTGTTGCTTCAGAGCGGTGCCCAGTGCAGGAGGGTATGCTGGGGAGCAGGGACTGCACCCAGCCAGCTTTTGCTGATCATCCTAGTGGCTAGGGGAGCGTGAGGCCAGGTTTTGGGGAGGCTGGTACTGTCCTGGTTTTCAAGGACAATTTCTGCACAGCACTATCTCTGGTAGTCTGTAATCGCAGCGCTGGGAGCCCAGGGAGGAGTCTTAAACAACACCTTTGTGACAGTTTTGGCTGGCCTCGTGGAGGTTTCTATAAAGCAGTTGTCGCTTTCCCCCTTTGCTGTAGCCTGGGAAACACTACAGCATTGGGTTTGACTGTCTCTTTGGGTTGCTGAGAACTCCAAGTTCCCTTGCAGTGGTGTTTGGCCTTTCCTGCCTTGGCTCTGCCATGAGGTTTGGTGGGCAGCCTGGGGAGAGCACAGCGAGAGGCTGCGTTTGTCGCTAAACCATATCCTGGCATGCCCACGGACGCACAGGCAGCGCCCATGTGGTGGAGCAAAGCATGGCTGTGGAGGGTAGGGAGGAGCAAGGTCAAGGCTTCCCCCTGAATTTGGGGAAGGGGAACAGTAGCAGCAACCTCAGCAGCTGTCTCTTGGATCCAGCTCTGGCTTCCTGGGGGAAACAACCACATCTACCTGGAGTCACACAGGGTGATAACTGGAACCACAGGGGAAGGTTGTAGCTGGAGGGGCGGCTTTAGCACAGGTAGGAGATACCGTGGGGTCTTCATGATGCTGGGGATGCTTGTGGTCCCTCGGAGCTGTGTGCAGGCCATAAAACTGCTTGGCTTGGGATATGAGCAATCACTGACTGGCCAGCATCGGGGAGGTCATCTTGTGTGGGCAGGTTATTTGTCAGCTGAGTTTAATGTTTATCACTGCACTGTGCACTTGTCTTTCCAGGTGACCCAACGTAGCCAGAACAAGCAGCCCCAAGATCATGCTGCAGGTGCTGAGAGCTGCCTTTCCTGTCTGTTTCAGTCCTATGCCCAGGTTAGCACTCATTTGTTCATTACCGGTTTCTCTTCCTTTTTCAGGACAGTTTGAGGATGGCCAGGAATGCCGTGCTTTCCTCCTGCCTCCCCTTGGTCCTTGGGGACAGCTCAGTACAGCAGGTGTCACGGAGCTGCTCACACTGCCTGGGCTGTCAGGGTGGCCGAGGGGGCCTGGGTGGGTGTCACCTGTGCTGCTAAGACTGCTGAACACTGCACGCAGTCACACAGTCAGAAGCTCAAGGGCGGTGTATTTTAAACCCTCAGGACCTTGCTGTCTGTGGTGCTCACTGAGCTTGTCCTTCTGTCCACCAGTGGTATTGAGCAGGAGGATTTCCCAGCTGCTGCTCTGCTGCTTGCTGTCCTTCACTTGAAAAAACAGAGCTAAGGCTTCACCCAGAGTTCACTAGAGGCATGATCCTGCTTTCTGTCAGAACCAGTTGAGCTCTGCCTGTGTTTTCCCAAGACTTTGTACTTCTAGGAGGGAGCCTGGCTCTCAGCCATGGCATATCATTGAAGTGTTTCAGGAGGACTAGTAGTCTTGGTATTGCCACTGACCAGAAATGTGAAGGTTTTTGGGAAGGGAGCCTTCACCTGTACTTTGGTTTTGGAGAACCACAGTGAGTGTCTCTCTTGGCCCAGAGCTCAGGTGCAATTTGGCCAGGAGAGGTTTAGTGGGGAAGCTGCCGTTCAGCACACATGACTGCCCAGGCTGCATGGCTCTTCCTCAGTGTCTGCCAAGGAAGGTTGGGGCCGGGCCAGAGACAAGTGGAGGCTGGGCCTCAGGCCATCTTTTCCTTCCCATTTCCTTCAGCCTGATGCTGAGGTGGAACCTTCAGGCAGTGAGGCAGGGGTAGATTCACCTGGGAAGTTAAAAGGAGGGAAGGAAGGAGTCCTTCATGCAAACTCCCTGTCACATGGTGTGGTAGCAGCAGAGCAGCCCCATTATCTAGCTGAGGTGTGGCAGTCACTAATGCCTGCTCCTTGCTGGGATCCTACATCTTTCTTAATGATGGAAAAGAGATGTATTATGTGGCTACGACCAGAGAAGAGGTGTGTTTTGCTGGGGCTGCTTGCAGATCACCATCCACCAAGCTCACAATACTCTCTCAGGGCTTACCTGCCTTGTGACAAGAGGCATTTTAACACAAGGATCACCACTTTGGATCCACTTTTTATTTTCTATCTGCTGACCGAATAGTTTGATGCTTCCCAAGATGGCAAACCTCCTGTGTATGTGTAATGCAGCAACTTCTCCCAGTACCTGGTCGTAGCATGAACCTGTTTTCTATGGCTTGGATATCACCTAACCCAGATGATATCAGTGAGTTTACGTTTGGGCTGAATTAATTTTCTTAGCTCAGATGAGTGCAGCTGGCAGTAGTCTGGTACAGTTGGCAGACCTTTAGATAGATTTGCAGTGCCCCCATCAGGAAGGGGATGCAATGCCCTGCTATCAAACTCAGAGCTAATAAAGTGGGGGTTAGATGTTCAGCAGAAAGTGGTCAGCCTAGCATCAGTCAGCCTGCTCTTAGCATGTTTGGGCTGCCATTGTCCCTTAGTCTTACCAGTAGGTCCTCTTTACGCAGGAAACCTCAAGGAAATGCTGCTCCCCCTCCAGGGATGGGGCCCTGGCTTCCTCGCAAGTATTGGCACTGGAGTTATGCAAGGAATCCCCTCTTTGCCCTACCATCTCTGCTGCGGGCAGGGCGGGCATTCAAAGATCCTGTTCTTGGGAGTGCTGGGACAGCTGGATCCTTGTTCAGTTCTCACTGCTCCCAAGAATGGAGCAGAGGATCATCTGCTGGGGCTAATTTTAGGCTTCCAAATATTGCCGATTTCCCCCCTGAGTTCCTATTTGTGTAACCCTGCTATGCAAGAGTCCTGTATGCTAGAGTGTAAAGGTTTTACAGGGGCATAGTGTGCTGGGGATTGGGAAGAACTTTGAATTCCTCACTTACCTAAAGTGTCTAAGCCAAATCCTTTCCATATTGGATGCAGGTGTGACTTTCCTTTTTTCAGCCTCATGCCAAGCACCCTTTGGACCTTGCTTTGTGGGTGCCCATGCATTGCGTGCCTGCAAACCATCAGCTTTCCACCCTTTACCTGCCAAAAACTTAGTATCTCTCTTGTTCACAGCAGTCAGTTCCTGTCACTTTGAATGGACGCATCCAGCAGCAAACACAGTTTTTCGTGAAGGCTTTGGGTGTGGAAATGTTCCAAGACCCATGAGAGCAGGGCTCTGACCTTCTCTTCATGGCTGGGTGGCTGCACAGCATCTGCCGCTGACATCCTCCCACCTAGCACAGCACAGGGTGAGGCCTTCAGGCCTCTCCCTTATCTGCACACACAAGGCTTTTCAGCCCATCTGCCCTTTCTGGTTTCCACCTGCTTAGGATATTGTTGTCACGTATTTCAGCCAAGCTGAGGTTAGCACTGAGCTCTGCCGAGTTCTGTGGTGGGGTAAGATGTGGCTCTGTCGTTCTGGCCCATCTTTATTTTCAGCCAGTGTAAGACTTGTTTGATGGTATCAGAAGGAAGTTGCACGTTCTCCTGAGCTCCATGACTCATCCTGGATGAAGACCGAGGCTTTGCTAGCTTCTGCTATAACCCTCAAGTGATGTAACCCATTGTGGTGGGCCCTGCGCGATCTGGGGAAGGGCAGAGGAGGGTGGAGTAGCAGTGAGGGAAGCAGAGCTTTTAGAAGTTTTGTTTTATCCATCTTGTCAAGTCACTAAATGAATTCATCTAAAGATATGGGCAGGTATCACACCTGAATGTGGCTCAGCAGGGTCCTTTGTCTTTCCTTGCATCTTGTGCCTGTGTCAGAGAGGAGCTCTGCTTGCACGCTGGGTTGAGTAACCGTTTAACAGCACGTAGCAACAGTAGGCAACAGTTTTTAGGACAGGAAGTGAATCAGGATCTTGTCTCCTGTTCAAGCCACAGCAAGGTTAAGTGCATCAGAACAGAACGGCCTAAAGTGGAAATGGGCTAGGACTGGAGAGCAGAGACTTGGCTGCCCTAGAGACCACTGCTGGGCTGCGGCGAGAAGAGCCTGGGACCTCTGTTCCATCAAACCTGGTGCTGCCACAAGGTAGAAGGAGCTGCAGGGGGCTTTCTGACATGCAGAAAGCCACACATTGTGCTGCTGGTGACAGCGGGAGGCTGGGCAGGGGCTGTGTGTCACTGCGGGGATGCTGTCACCCAGGTGGGGTAATGTGCCTGGGTCTGGCCTGGGCACCACGCCCACCCAGCGGGCTGGGATGGGGGCTTGTGGGGGCTGCCTGCCTCCCTTCTTCCTTGGTTTTTTTTTTTTGGAGCACATCGAGGCTTTCATGTGCTGTATGGAGGTTTGGTATGTGGGATGGTGGGGAGGGGACAGCAAGGCTTGGGGGAGCAGAGACAAAGGAGGGAGGCAGTGGGGCACGCTGGGGGGATTGTCATGGCAACTCGAGCTTTCGGCAACCTGCGCCATGGCTCCAGGCCAGCCGTGCATCCCACTGCAGCCCTGGCCCCCTCCTGCAGTGGGCTCTGTGCCCCACTGGCTCCTGCAGCCATCCTCCTCAGGGAGCAGCTTCAGGGCGAGTGGCTGTGGTGTTTTGTCTGGCTCAGGCAGCTCCTGTTTGCTCAGGTTGAAGCCTTGAGTTGCAGAGCAGGCCCAGCCGGAGGGAAACCAGTCTTCTAAGCCCTCTCACTGAATCATGGAGGGCAGCATGGCATTCTGTTGCCCTTGCTCATCCTCGATTAATCAATGTAAGTGGATCCTGCCATGCCTGCATCTTTCAAAGATGCTGGGCCCCATACCGCACCGTCCATCTCACACAGCCGGTTTGCCTTGCTGCAGGGTAGCTGTACTCTGATGGAGAGCAGACACTGATGAGCCCTGTGATATGGTCTGAGACCATCCTCTGGGCAGGTAAGGGAGACATTGAGAAATTCTAAAGCTGCTTTTGGGCAGATGACTTGCCAGAGGCTGGCATAGGGCCAGCTCCTGGTACTAAAGGAAGCAGGGAACATCATTGCCATTCATATGGCTGCATGGAGAGAAGGGGTCAGGAAGTCAGGCTCCAGCCTGGCCATAATGAGTGTTATTGAGACCTGACCTGTCCTCTGAAAAGTGCCTAAAGCCTTGGGTGTAAGCCAGGGGGACAGGACTAGCTGGTCACAAGCACAGCTTGCCAATCTCGACATGGATCACTGTGTGAGCTGTAAACCTCTCTCATTACACCTTCCAAAGGTCAGTGCTCACAGTGAATTACAGTGCTCTGCCCCCAGCCCAGCACGAGGGAGGGAGGAGTCTGCCCTGCCTTCAGAGGATGCTCTGATGCTCTGAACTGATGCTGGTCAGACGTGGGGTTGTTATAGGATGGTGCATGCTGCTGTGCTGCCTGTGGTCAGTATTCATCTGGGACCAGGATGTTCAGGCAAAGCTGGAGGGGAAGGGATGCCCAAATAGCCCTATGTTCATAAATGTCATGGCGCTTGCCTGAGCTCTGACCCCTCCTTCCAGTTCTGAACCAGTATACAAAGCCTCAGAAATTCTCCTGGAAACCATTTTCACCATTTGCAATCCACCATAGTGTCTGTGTCAGGCCCAAAGGTGATTTTAAGACCTGCATGGGCTGCCCATCTCTGTCCAGTGCTGTAGTTCCAGCTGTCTTAAAGCTCCCAAATGAGTTGAACTTGTTTGTAAAATGTGCCCTGGGCTCTAGACCCTGATGTTCCCAAGGGAGCGCAAACGAGGAGGTGAAAGCTGGACCCTGGATCTGAAGTGAAAGCTGCCTGCAGCAGATACCTGTGTGCTTCCTACCTCAGGCTCCCAAGAAAGTTCCTTTCCTTGGGGGAACAGCTTGCTCTGCACTGCCAGCTGGAGCTTCCTTCCCATGGGGGAAGCTGAGACACTGATACCTGATGATGAGGGCAATTTCAGATCATCAGCTCGAGCACTGTTCTTAACGCATGTGACCTTCAGCACTTGGCGTAAGAGTTGGCATTGCAATATGTTACAGGCATGGATGGTGACAGAGTGATCAAAATCCATTGAGCCAAGCAGTAGTTCCCTCTGACCACATTCGCGCAGCCTGTTTCTTCTGATCTTTCCTCCAGACTGAGGCCCCAGGAAGTGCTATGAAATATCATGGAGCAGTGGCAGGGCTGAGTGGATAAAGCTGTGCGGGGTATGTGTGTGTGTTGGGGTGTGGATTGCCAGTTTGTAGGGCAGAGAATGTGTGGGGGGGGTTTTTTTGTTTGGTTTTTTTCCATTTATACAGCACCTTACGTGCCATGATCCTTGTCTAAGACTCAAGATCCTGGGTGCAGTGACCTGATGAGTTATAACCGTGTCATCTTTGAAATGCTGCTCCCCATTTTTCTGTCTTGCCTCCTCACACTGCATTTTTAAGTGCAGCACAAAGGATCAGAAAAGCCCAAAGGCAGTGGGGTCACATCAGCTCCTGATTTGGGGAGGAGTTAGGCGTCTGTGCTGGAATAAGCATTTAGGGAGTGGCAGCCAAGAGAGACTTCCTCCTGGCTGAGCTGCGGTGTTGAGGTTTGGAAAGTACTGTGTGGGTTACGTGCTGCGCTCTGCTGCCATCACCTCAGCGGCTCTGGGACACGCACACTTGGGTGGAGCCAGATGGGGACGCTTTGTTGAGCAGCATCACTCTGACAAAATGGCCAGTGACCTTTTGGACATCAGGAGCAACCTTAATGGTGCCGCTGCTGAAAGACCGCTGGGGACTTCAGCAGGGACATGAAGAATCGTTGGGTCCAGAAGGAAACTTTGCCTTGGTGGGCACCGCTACCTGCATTCCCTAAATTGTGAGAAGATAGGCAAGCTCAGCGGTGCTGTACAGATTGTCCTGTCTGGAAGATGCGTAAAGAATAGTTTGCAAGAGCCAACTATTTGCTCAACTGAAACCTGGGGGAAGCATGTCTGGACTCACTGCTCTGGGGTTTTCTTGCTGCCAGACAGCAATTCTGTGGCTGTGCAGAGAGGGTGTAGTAAAAACAGTTAGCAGGCACTTGTGTCCTTTCCGTACTGTGCTTCCCTTACTGTTGGGATTAGTCAAGTTGGGCCAGCAGTGTACAAAGGGTAATTCCTGATGTCCTCTCTGCTGTGGCTGCCAGTGAAAGAAAGCACTTGTGACATCAAGTGACAGGTCTGAGCTTTGCTTTCAATTCATTTTCTAGGAGCCTGAAAGAGCCAAAAATATTAGCAGACTTTGAGGAACTGGAACGTTTGTCTTGGGCTGGTTGGCCTGCCTCTCCCTGAGGCTGCCAGTCTGGGTTCTAAAGGTATTTGCAGCAGTTTGTCCTGGCCAGGTGATAAAACTTGCTGGAGAGAGCCAGAAGTCATGGCACCAAGCTGCCAGCCTGAAAGTGCTCCTCTGGCTGCTGTGCCTGTTTCCTGCAACTGAAGGGCTGTTTTGTGGCTTGAATTTGTGGAGGAAGCAGGCTTCAGATTGGAAATAGCCTCTCCCTTTCTCCTGTATATCTCTTCCTGGCAGCTCAGTAAGAGTGATTTATTACCGATAACAGCTCTCTCTCATTTTGTTTCCCCTACACTATCTTACTGGTAGAGTAACTGAACAAAACGCAGCGATGCTTCCCATAGGAAGCTGCTATCAGAGGCCTGTCGTGTAGCAGAGGCTGGAAGCAAGGAGGAGCAGTTTACCAGGAAATGCCTGTGTTCATTTCTTGGGAAGGAAAAGGCATCTCACCCCTGAAAGCTTCCTTACAGCCTAACTTCAAATGTTGCTGGTGGAGCTGCACTGTGTGAGCAGTGGTGAGAATGCTGCCCTCCACAGCCTGGGAAAGGTGCGACCAAAGTAGTGGTACGGGGAGAAAAGTCAAATTCTGTCTTTAAGTGAACTTCCATGAGGAGTACCAAAAAGAAAAGGTATTGCTCATATAAATCCTTGTAAGGAAGGAGTGGGAAATTTCCTTTAGAGTGAGCTTGTCTGAAACTTGATATGTCTCAGATGTGTGTTAAGAGAGAAATGAAAAGACTGTGCTATAAAGCAATAGGGGATAATGAATTTAATCTAACATGTTGTGCCCTGGGAAGCAGAGCTGAGGCAAGGATATTGGCAGTAACGTTATGCTTTGTGTGGCAACAAAAGCAAATGCCACCTGAACACATGTCCCTGGGAGGGTGGAAGGGTTTGTTCTGCAGAGTCCCCAGGAGGATGGAGCAAGGCAACCAGGAGACAGAAACCTGGGGGAAGATGCTGGGAGATCTGTAGATGAGCAGTGCCTGATAGCTGTGCATCTTCAGCAGCATGAGCTTTGCTTTCCCATTTGGCAGATCTGGTGAACTGGATGGTAACGCTGGGCACTTAATCTCATTGTGGTCATGATAAATGCAACAGAGAAAGAGTAACTTCAATAGCATTAGTGAAATGTCTGAACTGGAGCCTAAATGATCAAATCTTTATCATTAGCCTCTGTTTACAGAGTAGATGGGTGGTGATCCAGCCCCCTACCAGCCTTTTGGGAGCCAGGGCACTCTTCTGTTTTATAATGCAATCTCTGGGTGTCTAATTTTTTTGGTTCCTATGTGGTGTTACCTTTCTTGGCTGAGTTACATGCACCTGCTGTATGCTGGGGTTGTCAGAGGGCAGGATGCCCTAATGCTAACAGAGTGACTTCTTTCTTGAGGTTTGTTTGGCAGAAAGCTCCTCTTTTCCCCCCATTTACTGATGGGCACTACTGCAATTTCTTGCCCCTCCTGCAGGAGCAGCAGGGGCACTTTGGGCCAAGCTGAGTGGTGCAGAGACCAGGAGCTTTCCATGCCACGAAGCTGCTGCTGTGACGATGCCCTCCCACTCAACACCCAGTGCCTCCCACCCTGTCCTGCTGCCCTGTCCTGTGGGGATGCGCTGTGCTGGCCCTACAGCAAGGACACCCCTCACCCAGGGGCTGGCCAGTGATGGGGTGACAACCCAATGCAGGCCACACCGTCCTTGCCCTGCTCCCCAGTGCTGGGTGCTGCCCATCTGCTCCTTTTCCACGGGACAGGGACAGCATGCCATGCCTCAGTTTCCCTGTGAGGCGGGGAGGGACAGAACCAGACTGGTAAGGGGTGGAGGGGAAGTTGCAGCAGCTGGTAGGAAATGGTGTTTTGGGGTGCTGCAAGGTGGTCCTGCTCCATCCTGTCTACAGAGGTGGTGTTTGGGGGTGCTGTGGCACAAGCTTGCCTTGTCTGCTGTGAAAGTGGTGTTTTGGGGTGCTGCAAAGCAGCTCTGCTCTGACCCAGCTGCAGAGCTGGTGCTGGTCTTTGGGTGCTGCAGAGCAGCCCTGCCCCATGCTGCCTTCTCCTGTGCTGGGGATCCTGCTAGACTGGGGAGGGCTGGTTGCATCTCCCATCCCTTCTGCTCACCCATGTGCAGGGTGTAAGATCACGGATGTTCCCGTGGCCCTGCTTCTGCTGGTGTCCGATTCACGGGGTGCTGCTCGGGCATGGGTCAGAGCTTACCTGCTTAGGCCAGAGTCAGGAGTGCTCTCACCTACGTGCAGGCTGCAGCAGGAGCTCCGTGGCACTGTATGCTCAGTTCAGACCTTCTATCCTGATGTTTTGGGGTGGCTTGTTTTTTTGTTTGTTTGTTTTTTCCTATATCTCACTCCTTGATGTGAAAGTGTTTAAGCTGTGATATTCCCACCCCTGCTTTTGAGGATGGATGGTAGTGAACATGTCAATCATCCTTTCTGCAGTGGAGAATTGCTTTGCTGCCCAGGGAGGCTGAGAGGGAAGGACCCAGCAGCACATCGAGGTCTCTGGGTACCCCAATCAGGGTGATAACATGCAGCTGAATTGATCAGGGCAAAAATAGGAGCTTCTGTCTGGAGGAGTGGGGGGTTAAATGCAGGGGGATGGTCCTGCTGAGAAGGATCCTGGTGTAAAGTTAGTTGGACTAAAGGAGGAAGAAGGAGCCCTTGTCTGCTGGAAGGAGACTGGCTTTTGATCCATGGGGAAGTGGCGAGGCTGTCTTGGCTGAATGGACCAGCGCTGGGGCATCCAGGTATCTTGTAAGCACTATCCAAAAGTGCGGGGCAAGGGGGCACTTGCAGCTGCCCCACAGGTGGCAGCTGGATTTATGGCATCACCCATGTAGCCAGTGTTTGGGCTGCTCCTGCCTGCTCTGTGCCAGTGAGTGCTGCAGGGTGAGCAGAGGGTGCAAGGCAATGTCTGCGAGGGAGGCCATATCTAAAACACAGAAGAGAGCCTGCAGGCATGTTTTGCTTTGTCAGAAAGGTTTTAAATGCCTGCCCAGGCTAAAAGTGGATTTTTGCACGTCTAGTTCAGCAGGAAAGCCTATGTCTGGCTGCTTTCCTATCCTGGCCTTTCTGATTAGCGTCATGGGATGGGGGAGAGAAACGAGAAAAACTGAAGCCTGTGGGTTGAGATAAAGGCAGTTTACTAGGACAGGAAAAAAAAAAGGAAAATAATAATGTGTACAAACAAGTGATGCACAATGCAATTGCTCACCACCTGCTGACTGATGCCCAGCCCATCCCCGAGCAGCCAGCACCCCACCCCAGCTAGCCACCCCTATATATTGTTGAGCATGACGTCAGATGGCATGGAATACCCCTTTGGCCAGTTTGGGTCAGCTGTCCTGGGTCTGTCCCCTCCCAGCTCCTGCTGCACCCCCAGCCTGCCCGCTGGCAGGACAGAGCGAGAAGCTGA